>VYXB01005587.1:1856905-1869360 GCA_013397135.1 Pachyramphus minor
GGGGGCGGGAAACAGCAACCCTATTGTGTGATAAATAGAACAGCTTCCCACAAACAATGTCCAACCCAAACTCTCCCCAGCCTGACCCAGAGGGGTGCCATTGTGCTCTCTGAAATGGCAGAGCAGAGAGCAGCACCAGCTGAGGGAAAGCATTTATATAGGCAGGCTTTGCACATGGCCAGAAGCAGCTACAGCTTTAGGCTGAGCTCAGGAGTCATTGGTCTTGTTAACCTTCAGAAAGGAAGCAATGGTAGGCATCTTACAGATGTCTTTCTAGAGCTATTGCTTTGCTTCAGAAAGTGTGCTTTTCAGAGCCTCTTATAAATCTGTGCACACATATGCAAACTCTGTTCCATTGGCCCGTCCCTACCTGTCTCAGACAGTTACAGAATTCCTTGCTAACTTCAGTCTGCTCTCAAAATCAACTTCTGCCCCAAAGTGTAGTTTTAATGGGCCTGTATCAAGAGTTTGTGTCAGCTTCTGCTTTAAGTGAACAGTGAAAGTGTCCTGGGAGGGTGCCATGTTAGATCCTCTCCCCCAATTATTTCAGTGTCCAGACATCTCCGCCTTGTGAAGCTGAGTAGACCTGTAGAGCTTAGATAGAAGGCTCTGTCTGAAAGAGTCAACATATTTGAATCATTCTTCTGTTGCTTGTAAGAAAGAACAACATTTTTTATTTTTGTATTGATTTTAAGAACATAAAAATAACAAAGGGAATAAAGAAAAATTCTATTCTTGTCTTTAATCCCTCTATTGCTTTCAAAACTGAGTAAGTTCACTAGGAAGTATTTGTAAGAACACAAATTAATCTTTAAGATAGCTATTGGTTTTCTTAATTGTTCTTCTGTTGTTTGCTTGTTTTTCTGATGTACATAAGTAATTTTATGGTTGATCCTTACAGAACTTGGCCACAATACCCAAAAATCATTTGAGTTGTGTATTTGAGTCTTGCTTCTTACATTTTTTTGGAATCTAGTCTCACATCTTGATGTCTTGGACAGTTGCTGAGTACCCATGGTGTCAGATGGAATATAACAGGGATTAGAGTTGTTAAATGGAAGCATTCAACAGAAAAGCCATTTTCATATACTCATCCTGCACTGTTTAATGAGACCCCAATCCCTGACACGTGTGTGGTATGATTTTTTTTTTTTTTTGGGGGGGGGTTTTGGTTGGTTTTTGTTAGGCTCAGTTCATTTAAACATGCAGGTGGTACCCCTGCTTTCAAACTTACTGTCTTCACCCCTGATGGTTTGGCCACCTGGGTTTTTGTGTGATACCACAGGTCAAACACCATTGATGGTTGTGAATTCAACACTTCATAAAAGCAAGGAGGGGAGAAATAAATAACTGGTGTCTGTAAATACTGGAGTCCCATGCCAGTCCTTGAAACACATAATCTTTGAATTCAAAGTATACAAGATGATAGGATAGACTGAAGTGGTGAATTGATGAGGATTCAGAGATCAGTTTTAAGTTCTTTGAAGGGGATGGGGGAAGCATTTTGTTGCTACGAGTTGAGGGTGTTTTTGCAGTAGAAAGTAATACTAGAAATGCCAAAATGAAGCAGGAATTAAGATAAAAAGTGAGTAAAAGGCCTGGAAAGCGGTGAGAAGGGAAAGCAGTAGGTATTCAGGCTGCAATGCAAGGAAGCAATACTTAAAGGTGGAACCTGGTCTGAGATGACAAGTGTTGCCTCTTAGGGTGAACCTGGGAATTAGGTTTAGGTCCCCAGCTTCCCCAGGTTTCCTGAACAGGGGAATTAAATTTTTCCAGCTCACAACTCAGGAAAAAACCTAACACATGTGTAGCATGGTTAACTGGGAGATTTAAGCCTTCCAGTTATAGTTCAGGCACAAGGTAGTGGGCATTTGTCCTGTTATAAAGAAGGTAACTCAAATGCTGTTTTTCTGGGAATGGGAGGAAAACAGTGAGCATAATTATGTAAAAGATGACCTGAGATAAATCTCTGAGCAAAGACAGCAGAGATTGTGCAAATGTGCTCAGAATGCCAGAATGGATTTTCCATAGCTGGCAGTTCTGAGAAATATCTTCTCTGTGTCTGTAGCCATTCTCCAAGGATTTGGAAACATTCTGTGCAGACGCTTAATGATTCCCAATGTAGTGGAGGTTCATGGAGAAGTGAAAATATGAATATCCAACCCCACATGGCAGACATAAAAGTAAAAGGTCAGTCATGAGAGCTGTCATCCATCTGCTATAATAATAATAATAATATTAGCAAACCACTGAGTTCATATTAGTCAGCTGTCTTCCTGCTACAGGAAAACCCAAGATGATGTTCCAGCTTCGTGTCCTGCTCAGGAATTGTGGAAAAAAGACTTGACGGCAGTAAAGCTCTTTCAAGGCTTTAGAAAGAATTCATTGTGTGGTTGGTCTGCCAAATATGATGAGCTGAGGAATAGTCACAGAGCAGGTACTGAAAGGGAGCCTAATTTCCATGGTTTTTTCAACAAATAAAAATAGCTGCACAGAGTAGGAATCGTCTTGGTGATAAAACTGGTGTCACAGGAAGATCCCTCTCAGGATTAGGCAGCAAGCAGAAGAGGAATTATGTAAATTATTGCTCCTGGAAGGAGCATATGATGAGCACCAGTGCAGGGTGTAGTGAGAAACTGGGCCTGAGGAGGTGTGGCCTTTGTGCAACAGGGCAGGTATTGTGAACGGTGAGGACTGAAGGAACCAGCTCACCAGGGAGAGGCTGCATCTGGAAAGTCACTTTCCATTAGCGAAGGAAAGGGTGAGCGGATCCTGAAGGGGCTGACAGGAAAAACAGGGTGTGTGACAGCAATTTAGGAAGCTGCAATAGGATATCCCTGAGCTGGGGAAGACACTTTTTACAATGTTTGAGGATGTGGCCCAGTTCATGTGCTGCTGCATAAGTGGTTCTGTCAGTTGCTGTTTCTGAGGAAAATACTGGCTTACACTGAATGTTGTAAAATAAGTATTTGGAGTTCTGTGCTTTAGTTTCTGTATTTCCAAGATTCCCTAGGTTCATGTTTTTCTGTACTCCTTTATATAGAAGCATAACATGTGAGTGTACCAGAGGTCACCCTGTGCCCATAGCAGTTTTCTTTACAGTAGTTTTAATGTACTTGAAGACTTATTTCATATCCAGAGGTTTTCTGTTCTCTGGACTAAACACCTGAAAGTCTTCGATAATTCTTCTGAGGCTGTATCTGTTACACTTCTGTCTGTGGTTATCATCTGGACTTCACTCCTCCTTTGTCTATAAAGCCTGTAACTCACACAGATATATTCCTCATGATTTTTCTTAACAAAACCATGTCAGAACTTTGCTGTTCCACTTTTTTTTTTTCCTAGAAATGTGATGCCTCAAAATGAATCCAGTTCTCCAGCTGAGGCTGAGCCAATACTGAAGTTGATTTTTATCTTGCTGTCTTTCATGCTGGGTGTATAAACAGGAGCACATATTATATTTTCACATCAGCAAAATAACTTTGACTCAGGTTCAGCTTAAGACATACTATTGCTTTGAGTACTTTTTCTCGAGAGTATTATTCATGTAAAATTTTGTCCTTTTCTCTTTTTACCCTAGTTTAGAATCCTCTCAACCAGTAGGACTGAACACTTAATATGCCATCAGCTTGGGAATGTAAATAAAAATGTATGTATTTTATTATTTTCAAAGGGGAAGGAGAAAAATTTTAATTCTGAAATCTTGGCACCATCTTCTAGGACTTCAAATCTCCGAGAAAGGGATTTTGACAGCAACTACTCTGTACATGTAAGCAAAGAATGAGACATCAGTTTTATCTTAGTATTTACAGCTTTGCATGACCTTGAGTATCACAACACAAGAAGTCTGTATTAGCTCGCAGAAAACCCAAGAAGCATTTGATTAGAAGACAGATTTGGTAGGGAAATAATTTTTTAGTTGCAATGTTTACTGAATTCAAAAAGCTTCAAAAGAATTAGTGTAGGGGAAAAAAACAACACAAGACACAAAAAAGCAATCCTTAAAATAGCTCTCTGAAAGGAATTTTGTACAGCACAACAGAGTGCATTAGGGAAAGAACATCTTAAGTGTTTCAGATCACCAGAAAATACAGACAAAACAAACAGTGTTAGAACTGAAAAAAAACCCCATTGAGATACTGAGTAGATGGGACTTTTTGTCATATTTATTTCAGAAAGAAGATTATTTTACATAAGAGATTGAGTTTTCAGTTGATAATGTGACATATGGTTTGACTCCATGTCAACACAATTTGTTCCAGGTACTTAGTCCCTGAGCCTGGTGATGACTAGAGGCAAGGGTGCCACTGTCTCTGAAGCAGGGCAGGCTTTAAAGGCCCACACAGCTCTTACTAAGCTCTGGGAGTTCATTTGCTGCCTCTGTTTCCAAATCTTTCACTTGAGTGTGCAGCACTTCTTGGATTTGCCTTCAAAAACAGTACAAGGGTCAGTCATCATGTCTGTGTGTGGACTGTTGCAGCTTGTCAAGGTTGGATGGAGCTCTGAGCGACCTGATCTAGTGGAAGCTGTCCCTGCCCATGGCAGGGCATTGGAACTGGATAAGCTTTAAGTTCCCTTCCAATCCCCTCAGATTCTGCCATTAGACAAGCTGGAACCTTTGCTTCCTGAAAACTTCAATGCAAAATGAGACAGTGCAAAGCCCTGTTTCCACCCTGGTCCAGGTACTGCAGTGTAGAAGGTCTGGGGAGTCATTCATGGCGAAAAAAGAACAAGGATCCCAAATGAAGTTAAGGACTTTGCACCTAGTCAGAGAAATGGGCTTGGCAAATTTCAGGGAAATGCCTGACTGAAATGTTTGCAAAGCTAAACATTATTTGCACACTAGAAATGTGCAGGTACACAGGAACTAAGAGGAAATAGTCGGGCAATATTGTACAGGTCCTGCAAATGGGGTACAATCCAGATGAGACAAACATTGCTTTTAAAGAGCTGTTCCTGATTTTACCAGGTTATAAGATCAAGTGGATGTGGTCAGAGAGGAGATTCGTAGATTCAGGAAGGAAGTTTTCAAAACACATCTGCAAACTCAAACTGCAGTGCAGAAATGTGGTGTGGACCAGAGATGATAGTACACCATCCAAACAAGGGATTAGCTATGAGAAGCCATCCTTTCTTCTGCAGAACATGTTTTCCTTCTAAGCTACTGGATACTTCAGCAGCTGGCATGCTTATTTCTGGAGTCTTGAAGACTATTTTGGTCTTATATCTTTTCATTTCCTAGAATGTGACATGTTACATTTGACACTTAATTGACTGTTCGTCAAGTGAAGGAGTAACATACCATGCTCCTGGTATGATGTTGCAATGTGTGCTGTAACTCCAGACAAAAAACCTTCTGACTATTTTGTTTGTCACCACATGTGGATTCCTGCCATGGAGTTTCATTTGGGGCACAGCAGCTTTCATGGCTACATAAGAGCTTCCTCCTTCTGAAAATGCCTCTTTCTCTTTCCAAGGAATTAACGGAAATAATTCCTGACAGCATTAGGCTTCAAACCTGAAGGCTGCTGGATGTCCTTGTGTTTTTCCTTAGTATTCTGTATAGTTCTAAACATGCAACTAGGGAGCAGCATGGAAACAGTGGGTCAACAGATTTGGTTTCTCTGTGCTGGATTGCACATGAGTTACAGCTTTAAGGTTAATGGCTGATTAATTTAAATTAACAAAAAATATAACAGGGGGACGAGCAGTTGTAAGTATCTGATCAATGTCACAACACCCAGTATGCTATGGAAGGAGAGGCTGGTGTCTCTCTTTTCCAGTGCTATAGCATCTCTCCTAATTTTTTTAAACTGAATAAGACCTAGGTAACTGCTTTCCTTGTTGGAATAATAATGGATGAAGTTTACAAAATAAAATAATTGGCCTTTGCGTACCTAAAGAGCTTAAAACCAAGACATGCAAATGCATTGCAAGTTGTGGTGTATTATTGCATTTAACTCTACCTAAAAAGAAATCTTTAAAGGCTCAAAATGAAGGACTTCCAAGGTGGGTTTTTTTTGTTTTGTTTCACAAGAGAAAAATACTGAGGTCTCAATAAATTGTAACATTATTTTAAAATATTTATAGCCTTTGGAAAAGGTCAAAGGGAAAATGATGCCAACATTTTAATCTGATATTTATTAAGAGAGACTGGAATCCATTCAAGAAAGTGTTCTGGTCTACAAAAATGCTAACTATATTTAGTTATGCATATGGAACTGGATCTTAATTAAAAGAATAGTTAAATTTTGCTCTTAGTCTTAAAACTGAAGGAGTTTCCTCAGGTAACCTATTTCCCCTCAGGTCAATTTATTTGTTTTTTAGAGATCTTAGAATTTTTACTTATATAGATTTAGATGCCCCATTTTTATTCCTTTTTTTATTACTAAATTAAGAGTGAGTGTCCAGGCTCTCAATCAAAATGTAAAACCTGTGTGTCTGGGTTTCATCATTCTTTCAACCATGTTTCTCTTCCTTTTGTTTTTCTTGTCAAAGTGAGGGCTTCATCTAATTTACCAGAGCATTTGCTCATATACTGAATATCATGCAGTAACACCTACATTTTTTCTGTATATACATGTGTGTTAGTGAGAACATACATTACCTTTTATAAAGATTTTTTTTTAATAAAGCTTTATGATACTAAGCTATGACTCTGTTGATGCTAAATGCAAAATGGCATCATTGTGTGCAACGTGTAAGGGAACAAAAAACAGTCAAAGGGAGTTTCATGTTCAGTTAGGTGTGGTTTTTATTTGATTTTTCCCTAGATATCTGCCTATGGACTGGCAGGAATTCAACTGATCCAAAGCAATACATGCACTTTTATGATGATCTGTTCACTATTGTGTGGTAAATAAAATTCTGGACATTTTTCATTCCTTCCTACTTGGTGGAAACTAGGAGCTTTTGATACTTCTACTATTTATACATCTTTTACTGTCTGTGGAAGAATAGCAAGAGGAAGGGGTTATTACGCTCCAGTGGCTTAATTATTATTATTAGCAGCACAATTTTAAAATACGTCTATAAATAGAGTTCCTTCTGCTTGCCTCACATGCCTTCACACTTTGCAGTTTTGACTGCATAATAGATGTAACCTTTCCAGCTGCGACACTACTTCTGTTTAGAGAGCAACAGTATGTGTATGACATGGACTGAAATCCCAACCCAAAATAATCAGCCTTGTAGAGAAAGGTCAATGTTGGATATTGTAGTTTGATTTCACAGGAGTGTTTGTAGAGTGCTGGTGTGCAGTATTAGCAACCTGCTGGAGTGAAGCTTTCCTCCCTGTTCAACTACATTGTGCGTGGTTCTAGTCATAAACTAAGTTCTTGTAAGGCAACTGCGTTGTGAGAATACATAGGATGTTAATTTTTAGAGGAAAAAGTGGTGATGCTTTCATTCTTTTGAGGTTGCTCAATTTCTGGCATTCCATCGTCTTGAATCCCCTCAGAGACAGTCCCCAAAAGCGAAAGATTAAGTGGTTTCGGAAGGCGAATCTGGGTTCCCCCGTTTCTGCAATACAAAAAAAAAAAAGCCGGGGGTAAATCCGAGTCGGACGCCCCGCGCCCTCGCGCCGCTCCCGCGCCCTCGCGCCGCCCTCGCGCCGCCCTCGCGCCGCTCCCGCGNCCTCCTCTCAGGAGCCGGGAGAGCCCCTCATCCAGCCCCTCTTCCTGCCGCTTGCCCCGCTCTCTCTCTCGGGCTTCTCCCGGTGGGATGGAAGTCCCCGGGAATCCTCCTCTCCCGTAAGCAGGCGGCGGGGGCCTGAGTTCGGTGCAAAAATGCTGGGCATGTACGTGCCGGATAGGTTCGCCCTGAAGTCGTCCGGGGTGCAGGACGGGATGGGGCTCTACACGGCCCGCAGAGTGAAGAAGGTGGGTGATGGCGGGGGAACGGCCTGGTCCGGCCCGGGGGGGAGCGGCTGCCACGTATCACCGGGGAGCGGGACGGCTTCCCCCGCCCCTCTGCCTCGCTCCAAACTTCGCCTCAGCCGTGCTGTGCCCGCCCGGGCTCCGTCTCCTCACGGGAGGCACCGCCCGCCTTTTCCCCCTTCCCGGTACAAGGAGCCTCCCGGGGCGCTCCCCCTCAGCTGGAAAGGGCGAGGGGGCCGGTGGAGGGTTTGCTCTGAGGATTTTTGTTTCTTTCTTTCTTTCTTTTTTTTTTTTTAAACTAAGTTGTGTTTCTGGCAGAGTTGTGAGGGCAGAGCTCCCCCGGGCGGCACCGCCTCCCTCACGGTCTGCGCTCTGAGGGGGTGCTCGCCCGCCCCTCTCCCCCCCGTCACCCCTCCCGGCTCTTAGAGCCCGATGGATGATTTAATTCCTCGTTTCGGGATAATTAACCCGTTTGTGAACGACGTGATGCAGCTCAGCCGCTGGTCTTTCGTGCCCCACCCAGGTGATGCCATTTCACACCTCGTAATTGAGGTGATCGTGATCACCTGAAATCCCAACCGTGAGCGTCCAGGTGGCTTGTCACGACACATGAAGGCAAACCCAAAGCTATAAGCCCTGCAGTAGCATACACTTATGTATTTTGCATGTTTTGCTTTCCATCTTTGTCCTGGTTTTGGCTTCGATTCCTTTGCCTAATTTTTCAGTGGTTTCATCAGTAAGGCTTAGACACCATGGGCTGGAGGTCTCTTATTTTTAAAGTGCCGCTGAGTGTTAAGGGGGAATGGAAGGGGAACATTTTTTATGACATTTGGCTTAATTTTTTTCCACTGAAGTTGTGAGCTTTCATTTGAAAGCTTTGGGGATTCACACAGGAAGGTTGTACACCACTAGCATCTGTTAATCCCTGGACTCTGAAACAGCACGAAACTCGTGGAAATCAGCATCCCCGCATAAACAGCATACATCTCTCAAACATATACAAAACATCAATTGCAAATGTCAGATCAGAGGTCAGGGGCTGATCCTCCTTCCTTACACTGTTGTCAATTGAAACAATAAGAGGTGCATGCAACGACAAATAGAGCATTTTCTTACATGAATTACTCCACTTTAGGACTCTGTACAGGCAAAGTATGTGTGGTCAGAGTTCTGCCTCTACGAGGACATCCTAGAAATACTGCATTGGTACAAGTGTGATGTGTATGGCAGGTGGAATGCAGAAGGTAAAAGCAGAGGCAGTTGCAGTAAGATCTATTTATATTAGGAGTGTCTGGTGACAGTATTTGTTATAGGCTTTGTCCTTTGGCAGTGAATCCTGTGTGCTGGGAGCACAGGCTGTTGTGGTGTGCAAAGCCCTGATCAGGCAGACTGGGCTTTGATGAGCCGAGGAACCAGCTCTTGAGTTGTGAGCAAGGGTGAAAACAGATATTCCTAAAATTAGTTGGAGACCTAAGGCCCCGCTGTTGTGAGAAGGGTGGGAGTGTAAGTAACACCTAGCCGAGGCTGTGTGTTACTCTTTTCCATGGAAAGAAAAATCACATCTGAAGCGCTCTCAACACGTGGTCCTGTCCAGTAATGAGGCACAAGGGCTACACTTGACGGCTGTGATACAGAGTAGCTTATAGCCATTAAATTCCATGGAGGGTTGGGATTGGGAAGAGGTGTTGAATGTGACACTTAATTGTGAAGTAAAACCTGTGGTGCTGAGAGCACTGTTTTCTCTCTATTGCTGTCCCACAACTGCGGTTGTCTAAACTGAAAGTAAAACACATTTCAGGTAATCCTGTAATCAGAAATTGCAGTACCAGCTCTCCAAGTGCTAGGTAGGCCTCTGAAAATTCTGCTATTGGCAAAGTTTTGGTAATAATGCATTCTGAACTGCTGTTGCCTTCCATCTGCTTGTGCACCTTCAGACATTATGCTGGGCTTTCTTTTTTTTTTTTTTATTTGTAGGCATAAAAGGTGGAAAGTGTTTGTTTTGTTACCTTAACAAAAGTATGATTCTTGTGGACCTCCTGTTTTCCAACTGCTGGCCTTTGGCTCCAGAGCCACCAGTTTTATGAGGCTCTTAGTCTAACCATCAGAGAACCATTGCATTTCCCAGTGTTCTGCTGCCACTGGAACATTAGTCACCGCTGTTGAAAATAGCTGTTTCAGCATTGGAATGATGTGGAATCATTTCTGTGGCTGACTTGAGACTGTGTTGTGTGCCTCACTTTTATTGATCAGAGGGCAAGTTGAAGTCTCAAGTATGTTCTTGGTTAATGTATATTGGCATATGACAACATGTTTATTAACTAGGAATAATGTGTGTTTATATAAATATATATGAAGAAAATGGTTTAAAATGCTAAATGAATAATTGCACTTTCCCCCATAGACCTTTGTGTTCCAAGACATGAGATTTTGTTTTCCCTCTAAATTTGAGAAGCCATGAAAAGTGCTTAGAGATCTGAATCACCTACTGCTCGTGGTCCATTTACTCTGCATTCAGAGGGGTATATGATTGTTTTGAGCTTCTAGAAGGTCTTAAACATGCTGCAGTAGAGATTTCTTTGTTTGGAGTGGCTGGGATGGGAGTGAAGTGTGGTGTTCCTTGTTCTTGAGCTGTTGCTGTGCTTCATCCCAGGGGTGCTGAGGGCTTCAGGGACTTCAGGTAAAATTAACACTGTAGGTGCTGTACACACAGACCTGTATTGACCTGTTTTCACATTCATTGCTGATGAGGTCAGAGAAGGAGGAAGTTTGTTTGAGTATTAAATCCCAGAATTTGAAAAGCTGGCAAGGGAGGAACTCTGATATCATTTATTAGCAAAACAGTGAAGGGTGGTTTGGAAGTCAGTGAGAGGGAAGGACATAAAGCCCCATAGTACCAGTTCTTGCTGCCGCTGCCCGTGTCTCTGTCTCCATCGCTGCTCTGGGCTCCAGCTGCTGTCTTGTGCTCTTCTTGCCTTTTCACCCTCTGCTTTGCTGCTCTTTGCAGTGAACTATTTGTGCGCATTTAAAAATACTGCCCCTCAGTTCTGCTGCCTTGTTCTTCCACGCCAAATTTATTTTCCTTGGTTATTACCTCTTCAGGTTTAATTTTAAATACAAGGGGTTTGGGTTTTTTTTTTTTTAATTTGATTGGTTGTTTCCAAGAGGAATGAACCTGGAACTTTTCCTTTTTCCTCTTTGCTCTACCTGTAAGTAGTCTGTAAAATGTAAGCAGGAGGGAAAACATGTAGCAGGCTGTTTCTGGGAACATGGAATATGCCTGGGGGAAGGGATGTGTGGACAAGGTCAATACTTTTATTAACCAAATTTTTTTAAAAGAAACACCAAAGTTGCTTTTTAATATTTAGTTATAATCTCTAATGCTTAGAAGCATGTTGAGCTTTTGGATCAGAATATGCATAAGGGAACATGGCGTCCTGGATTCCAGGTTGTAGGGCTTGTCACTGCAAATGAGGACAAGGCAGCATGTGTACTGTGATGTCTGTGAAGGAAAAAACTCCAATACTGAATACTTTTGGAAGAACATATCAATGGATGCCTTCACAGCCAGTGTTGCGACTAGCAGGTGGTATAACATTTTAATTTTGTTTATGGAGGCTTGGAGTAATTCATAGACACGTGCATACTCCCTAAATTTTCAAAGGAATCTCACTGTATGATCAAACCTCAGTTATTCAGTGTTTTGATTTGGGGCACTTCAAAAAGCAGCATTGCAAATGATGTCAGGAATAAATCTAATGTAAACTTTGTGCTTGCCAAATAATGTGTTTTGGTTGGATGTCTGTTGCAAGGTGCTTCCTGAAAATTTTGTAAAAAATTTGACTTGGAAATTTCAGCCTTCTTTAAGATAAAGAAAAATGCTGCTTCCCAAAGGGGAAAAAAGCCTGCCTGTAGAGGAAAGGTATGGTTTTAGGAGGTTCTCTAAGCTGTGAAAAGAATGGGAACGAGCTCAAAGTTGAGCCCTCAAGGATGTGCACCTTCTTGGCATATAGTAGGACAATAAAGGAAAACTGTCGTCTTCTGTTTGAAGCTAAAAATTGTTCCTGTGCTGGAGTTTGGTAGTTCACTTACCCTTTTTGGCTTTGTACCCCACTGATTCGTTCTATTTTATAATTATTCTTTAGGGTGAAAAATTTGGCCCCTTTGCAGGGGAGAAGCGAATGCCGCAGGAACTGGATGAGAACACAGACTGCAGGCTCATGTGGGAAGTGAGTAGAGTGACATCATCACACATGGGAAAGGAAAAAGGGTTCTCAGAATTAAGTATTACCGTGACAAATACTTTTTTTCTTTTTCTTTTTCCCCCCCTTATCTTAAAGATACTGTCGTGGGATTTTGTGCTTTTAAATGACACTGTTTGGGTGGAGGGGTGTAGTCTTCTTTAAAACTATAAAGAAATAGCAAATGATAGTTTCTAATCAGTGAAGTGTGGAAAAATTATTAAGAAATGTGGAAAATAATTTTTTAAAAATAAAATATTTAAATGAAATAAATATTTAATTAAAATTTAAATTAAAATAAAAATATTTAAAATAAAAAATAAAATTTCAACAGAGGAAG
>VYXB01005587.1:1869383-2007560 GCA_013397135.1 Pachyramphus minor
GGAAGCTGTAAGGTACTGAGATCCTGATTTATACTGATCAACAGGTATCAAATCATGGCTTCCTTCAACTATTATAAAACATTTCCTGGTGTGACACTGGCACTGGGGTTTGGCACGTTGTATGAGTGAAGTTTTTAAATTGTAGCAGCTTTTAATGCAATGAGTAGTTGGGAAATCTTTAGCAAAATAAAAACGCAGTGCAGAGGGCAGACAGCTGAAGACTTCATGAGTTTCAGGGCTCTTCTGTACTTTTTTATGTGTTATTCAGGAACAGTAGTTTATACATAGTTCTTGTAGTTAGGTCCATAACCCATCCCACTTCATGCTGTATGTGTTTGCCTGAAGTAATAATCTGAGTTTGCCACTGGAGGAGATTCCACTGAGTGAAAAATACACGAAATAATGTCTCCAGCTCGTCATAAATGCATTTTTGGAGCCTCTGTTGTGTCTTTGTAATCTTTCTTTTTCTGCTGTAGTTCTTTGAGCAGAATTTCTTTTTTTTTTTTTTTTTCTTCCCCAGCCAAGGAGTTTCTATTGAAAACATATTTAGTCCCCTTTTACACTGAGGAGGGGACTCACTTTGTACATTTTCACCTTTCTGTGGTTAGAGGTGGAAGAATGACTCTTATTTTTATGTTGTGTGGCACTGTACAAAAAAAGCTTACATTTGACATCTGGCTTGAAGCACTATCAGTGCGTTTACCACAAAATACATATTTATTTGAGAAATCTCTAGCATTAACATCTCTGAGCAGCTTATAAAAGAGCACAGTATTGATACAGCCTTGAGAGCTATAAACAGATTCTGTACACTGGAACCATGAGCAGTGGGAGAATGCTAAAAGCCCTCTCATTAAACCCAAACTCAGTTATAAATACTCTTTTTGCACAACGAGTGGCAAAATATTGCTAGATGAGTGTTAACTCCAGTCTGTGAATCCCTGTTTTCCCCCTTTCTTTTGTCTATTTTAATGTAGGGGTGTGCCCAAAATACCCTTTTTGAGTAGAGGAAGAGAAGAGGTGTGGACAATTTGTTCCCCTTTGGTTATGTAGTCAGAGCAACTGTTTGTCACCTTGTTTGTCCTCAGCTGAAAAAAAACAACACGATGTGGTTTTATTAGAGACGTTTGCTGAGAACAGAACATGCTGATGTGCCCTGGCTCACTTGTCTCTTCCTGATGTTTCTGCAGTTTATATTAAATCAGTAAAATACTTGAGCTAGAACAAGGTCTGCAGAAGATGGTGGGTGGATTATAGCAATGAGGAGCTTGTTGGAAAGCTGTATGAGAGATTTATCTGTTTCTGTAAGACATAAAATAAAAGGCAAATACATGTATTTACTGATGGCACTAATGTGACCCCATCGACAGCAAACCAGAAAATGAGCTTTTTATGAGCTGTTCTAAAATCATTTCATAATATCTTACTGTAACCTAGTTTTGAGAGCCTTGAAAAGATGCCTACATACCAAATTTTATGACTTCCTGAATAATGTTTTAACCCAAGTTGTTCATGTTTACTGAGGTTGGTCTGAACGTGAGCCTTATAATATAATTTAAATCATGCTGGGAATAGTCTTAAGTTGAAAATTGAGACTAGGAATGCAGAAAGTAAGATGTTGAGCAGTCCAAGCAGATGGTTATTCCAGAGCCTTTGGGGAGGCACACACAGAAACTGGCCAAGTTTGTGTGTTGTCAGCTGTAGCAAAGGTATTAAAAATAATTAATTTGAAGACTATTGGATGAAGGCACACTCAAGCCTGACTTCACAGTCTGTTGGCATTCAAAAAATGTGTTTTCAGAGAGGACACCTTTAGAGAGAAGGCTGAGTAGGAGAGGCTTTTTGTAAGCCAAGTAAAAAATTCAGCATTGGTGCAATGGTTCTTTTCTTGGGAGGTGATGCCTGGGATCTGGGCTTCAATTTTGCGGAGTATTTGTCTGTGAGGAAGTTTCCCACATGCATTTCTAGTTGTGCAGAGTAGTGCTCTGTGATGTGGTCTGTTTTGATCAAGCTGTTCCTTTTTCTCTGGGACCAGCATTGTGAGTTGGCATTTTTAAGACATCATGTTGAACCAGAATTGCACACACTGTGTTTTCTTTTGGTCTTTGGGAAAACATGGGACCCAAAAGATTTATTGAGCCCAGTGATTTTGTTAAATAAAGTTCTGAAGATGATGGAGTTTCTCTTTAAATTAAATTTAGCAGGATGCCATTGCTCTGCCTGTAATGTGCATCATTTTAAAGAAATCAAAGGTTTATATTTGCTCATTCAACAGATTCCAGAGGAGTGGGGTGGGTGGGAAGCATCCTTGATCTTACTGTTATCTTTTTAAAGAGCTACAGGCTGAAATGTTTTATTTATGTGTGGTGTGAAAGGGAAAAACCCCAAATTTGTGGTAACCATATAGTTAGGAGTGATAAAAAGCCAAGAAAACGTCCAAATGGCTTTGTGCTTTTTCTTTCTTACTGTTAAGAAAACACCTTTATGTCATCCCCCAACTCCCGTGTCATCTCTCAGACTGTTGTGCTACTGAAGGACACAGCCAGTTGCTGGTGATGAGCTGAGAGTTTTGTTCTTGCTCTTATCATCCCACTAACACCTTGATTAAATACAGCTTTGTGTGTGTCTGTTAGTACACCTGGCAGAGCAGTTTTAAATTATGTGTGTTTGCTGGAAGAGCAAGTGCTTAAAGGCAAGAAGGAAGTAATCTTTAGGTATTAAAAGTTCACAGAATTTTTTGCTCTGGAGGCTCAGATGTCCCTTTGCAAAGGAAAGATTATTGTCCCCAAGCAGGAAAGTGGCATTCACTTCACTGCTGTTGGCTTATGGCAAGCATATACTTCTGGCAGTGACTTTGGCAAATATTAAAACAGGGAGGGCTGGAAAGACTTAGTCCTTCTTCAAATACTCTGACATACCATGAAGAAATGTTGGTCAGGGTTGGATGGAACATAATATGCCATGTAATGCTGAATGTTACATATTTCAGGTTTGGTTTCTGTCTGTCTGCCAAGATCATGTTTTCTTCTTTGTTGTATTAAAACCAAGACGATCAGAAATCAGTCTTTCAATGGTAGTTAATGTTTGTGTTTGTATAAGAACATGAAATGATCTAATGTTTCTACTACTTATCTCTCATCGCTTTTGTGGTTACAATTGGTTTTGGTTAAATAAGCCTGCCTGGAAACTGGTGAGGGCAACAGAAAATCTGCTTTTGGCAGTTTTACATCAGAGCTGTAATGTTTAGGGTTGAGATATGAGAAGTCAAGCACTTTAAGCTTGGTGTGTTTTGGTGAAATTTTTCTTTTTTTCTTATTTCTTTGATATGTTGCCTGTAAAATGTGGTTCTGGCACACAAAGACATTTGCATACAGGACACAAAGTCAAATTATGTCCAGAGCTTCATGATAAAATAAATCTTGATTTGATGAATTCTGTGTTTGCCCTCGAGATGAAGGTAACATTATAAATCTAGTTCTTGGCAATGTAGTCTTTATTTTTTCTGTATGAAGACTACCTTCCCAGTCATTGTTCCTCAGATAGTATTTACATTTAAACATGGCTGACTTTTAATGTTTTGGGGTGAATCTTTGTTAAATTTTTAAAAATGCTTTTGTTTTTCTCGTTTCTTAGGCAAATTATCTGGACTTTCACACAAATCAGAGCTACAAGTTTGCATCCTAGATTTTCAGTTCTCTTAAATGAATCCCCACTGGCATAGATAGGTGTCCAAAGTAGTTATTGATGTTGTTATCAGTTTGTTTATTTGGCTAAATTTCCATTAAAACTTTTTATCTATGTTAAATGTATGACTTCGTATTAATTTTAGTAACTTTTGGAACAGCACCTTAATAAGCTTCCGGTTTTGGTAATGAAGAATCTCTTTCCAAAAGTGGCTGAGGCTTAGCCCCCCATCCTCAGTTATGCGATTTGTGTAAGATGTTAGGAAGCACCTGTTGATATGCTGAGATGTTCGTGTTCTACTCTGAACTTGTTCTAGAAGATCACACACTATTTCCTCAAGGAGATTTGTGTATCATTCCAGTGAATGTGAAGCTCCACAGAATGTTAGCAGGAGCGTAGGAGTGAGCCTTCTGTACCTTTGTCTGACAAGGTCAGGTCATGTCTTGCACTAGAAGGAGCTTCATTAGTGTGAAAAACTGTTTATTTTGGCTGAAGGAAAATGTCACATTTTGTCTATGTCCCAGGACTTCTTAGTGAGAAAGGAAATCACCAGTTTCTGCCTCAGGTTTCTTTTGCAAGTGTTGTTTTAATTCTTTCTCCAGCAGCATTAAAATGTGAGTTTGTACTCTGCAGTGAGCTCTGTGATGGGGGTCTGAAACTGAGGATGCAGAAGTATTGCATCTACCTGTTTTATTCTGTAACAATAAAAACCATGTTTGCAGCTCATAAAAAAAAATGCAATGCAAAACATAGTACGTTTGATGAACATAGATTTTTCCATTTATAAATGTTTAGAAATGGTTTCCAGAAAGCAGGCAGTGTGTTTACTGCCTTCAGCAAAGATAACCATCTGCTTACCTGCAGAAGTTTGGTTTTCCCCTCTTGCCTTGCCAGGTATGCACAGAGAGCGTTTGCAATTGCACTCCTGAGCATTTTGAAGTAGCACACGTGACAACCTGGGATGTGTCTTAGAAACGTGGGGATAATTTCATATATGGTGTTTGCTAATTGCCTTAATTCATCTTACTGTGAAGACATTTGACTGAGTTACTTCAGTGACACCTTTGTATTGATTCTCAGGAAGATAATTCTTAAGCATCTCCATTTGAGGTACTCTCATGTCTGGTGCATGCCGTGGATATCTGTGTGCATTTTAGGTGTTTAAAGTATGAAGTTTGGGATCCACTGCCATGGTATTCAAAGACCAGTTGTTCATTTAGGAAACTCGCCATCCATGCAACCAGAAAAGGAGTGGTAAATGTCACCAGTGTAGTCCATGTTAAGTACAGAGTTTTTACAGTTTTTCTTGACTTTTCATCCTTCCATCTGTGTATTTAATGCAGCGTTATTTCTTTATGAGGTGAAAAAAGCAGTAGAAAATATAGAATGTTTTTAAGGGATTTACTGTGTTCTTTTTTCAATAGTTTCCTTATGTGCTAAGGCTTTGCTTTGTGTTTTACATTTCTTTATGGATTGGCAGGGACTGAGAGAGCATAACTGAGATAATGCTGTATCACTGAAGTGAATGTAAATTATTCTTATGTAATTTAAGGATCAAGCAAATGAAGAACTGGTGAAAAGGTAGATAGTGTTACATAGGATTTTTATAATGGGACCTGAATTGCTTCTCTTTCCAGCTCAAGATCTGATGGAAGCCTTTATAGGGCTTCTACAACCCCTACTTTGGTAGCCAAATTGCAAAACCATTGGCTTCTCTTTAATTGCTCAGTGATGCTAATCAGCAGTGGTCACCGTTGTCACAGATTTTCTGTGTGGAACTGGATGATTATTACAGTGTTACAGAATGGTTTGCTTTGGAAGGGACCTTAAAGGTCATCTTGTTCCAATGCCTTTGCCATGGGCAGAGGTGCTGCTCACGAAATCAGATTGCTCAGGGCCCCATCCAGTCCAGCCTTGAACAGTTCCAGGAATGGGGCACCCATAACTTCTCTGGAAAACCCATTGCAGTGCTTAGTGTTAGACAATATTGTTCCCAGGTGCACTGCAGTATGTACATTTGACACTTTCCATGGTGGTCAATCTGTGTAAGTCAAAGAGCTTTTAAAGTTTGAAATGTTGGCACTTTTCCATGATGTGTCCTTTGTAAGGCATGCTGGTTTTCCTTTCAGAGAAGAGTAATAAATTTGGAAGACTTATTTGTTTGCAGAAACTGCAGTAGGGTTTTTTGTTTTCTTTAAATCTGAGAACAATATGCTGTCATCAGCTATTATTGTAAGGGAATACAGTTTTTCCTTCCTGATGATATTCCACATGTTTAGGTAATTGAAGCAGTCATACTGAAGGAATATGATATTGTATCTGTTAGAAACAAATATAGCAAGAATGTGAGTAATTTAAAAACAAAGCCATGAAGACAATCTAATTTTGATCTTACATAGCCGAATTCCCTGGCTCTTAGGAAATACCTGCATTGGATACTTCTTGTTGACAGAAAAAAGGAAAATATGTTCATTATATAAATAAATCACATGGAATAGTAGTGTGGCTATATGACCTTTTTGCATGGCACTTTATCATCTGTATCAGTGGAGATTCAAGTGATTTATTATTTAAAATTAAACAAACAAATTTTTTTTGGCAGTGACAAATGTATTTTTTCAGCAGTATGTCTTTGTGTTTCGAGGGTGAAGAATGACTTGGTTAGTGTTAAGTTTTTATTTCTGTTATCTTCATTTTTTCGGTGTAAGCTGGAACTTTGTTACAATCGTAGAAATCATATGGATCTGTAATTGTAGCCACAAGCTCTGGAGTCATCCATGTCTGTATCTTTTGTGCACAATTCTTTTTTTTTTAGGTGGCTTTTTCACTTAGTGGGCAAAACCTGACACCTGAACACATCCTTTAGTAAATAACTCACAGCCCTTCACCTACATGGGATACTAATTTGTTTACTGAAATTATCTCTTATTCTGAAAAAATTTCAGCCAAGCACAGTTTAAGACTGACTGCTGTTCATTGAGGCTACATATTAAAAATTCTTTTATTGATGCATATATAAAAGATATTCAAGTGAGCTGTAAAATAGGATATGGAATGAATAAATGCCAGTTCCTTGATCTGAAGATAGATCTCCATCCAAGGGCAAGATGGATTTTGCTCTTGCTAAAGGAACCTCTCAGGTTGTATTGGTTTCTGGCAAGATCCTAAAGAAAAAGAGAACTTGAAGGAACAAGGAGAGAAAAAAAATAATCTGAGCACCAATGATGAAGCATTTACTAAAGGAAAATGTAAGAAAAGAGAGGGGGAGCTCAATAAAGCTGCTGAATTTGAGTTGCCCCCCTATTCTGAGATGAATAAATCTGTTTACAGGAAAAGGTGAATGTACATCACAGCTGTGCTGCCTGTTGAATGCAAGATTCACGTGCCGAGCATGAGCATGCCTTAGTACTTTATAATGCTGTGTGTTTGGTAAGCAGTTTTAAATTTACTTATTTTTTGTGTGTGTATGTAATGTTGCAGGTTCGTGGGAGCAAAGGTGAGGTCCTTTATATCCTGGATGCGAGCAATCCACGCCATTCCAACTGGCTGCGCTTTGTCCATGAGGCTCCATCCCCGGAACAGAAGAACCTGGCAGCCATCCAGGTAGATTTGGTGGATTCCTACCATTTGCCTCCTGTTATTGATTTACTAATTTGATCTTCTCTTTGGTCTTTATTTCTTGCAATAAAATTGTAAGATGTGAGAGAAGTAGCAAACTGCTTTCCTTTTTCTACCTTTCTTTTAGAATTGAACTCGTGTTTAAGTATAATACCTTAAATAAGATTGATGTAATGAAAGAATCTGATTGAATCTGATTAGAATCTGATATTATTTGAAAGGTTGATATTAATTCACTGTGATGAAATTGCACTGAATCACTTACATGAACCATTTCTCCTGATTTGAAGTGAACAGTGTACCTAAAAGTAATTTCCAGAGTAGTTAACTCACAACTGCAACAACAGTTTAATCTTCTCACTACTGCCAAACTTTTGCCTGGATGTGGTTGCTTTATTGGCATTGTGGAAACTAAAAAGATAACTATATACCTGGTTGAATCAGGACTAATTATTTAGGTGCCTATTTGTGCTCTGTGTTAACTCAGATATGGATTTAGGTGTGTGAAAAGCAGAATCGTGCATTTGGCTTATAGTTTAAAATTTAGTATAAAAGTGAGACAGGTTTGAAAGGAAGTATGGTGCTTAAAATATTTCAGTAGAAAACAGAGAATGGAAGGATCTAATTATCTGGTAGGATGATCATGTAGTACCTGAGGGTAAATTAAAAAAAAAATCATTTTTTAGTCTTTGCCGTTGATCTGAACTTTTCCAGTTTATTTTTGCATTTTTATATTTGTCATTTGCAGCGCTCTGTGGTAACAAGTTCCACTGTTTTAATTGCACATTATGTTGAAGTATACTTCTGTTTTTCTTCTAGAAACTTCTAAATATCACTTGATACCCTAGTCCTTGTATACCAATGAATAGTTGCTTTATCTCTCATCCGTGAGGAGTCCCGGTCACTCTCAGTGATTAGAGCACATTGTGAGTGACATGATGTGACAGCAAGTGTAAAGTCAGCTTCACAAGAGGGACCAGTGTGAACAATTCATGGTCACTATTGTATTTCCAGTAAAACACTCAGTAAAATGACCTCAACTTCTCAGTGGTTATTTTAATGGAATATTCAGTGTGTACCAGTGGGTTTCTTGATAAGGAAAGGGACCCCAGCAGCACCTCTGCAAAGCTGTGTGGCTTCACCAACTCCTCCAGGGACACCTGAGTGCTCTCCATCTAGAAGAGGCATTGTTATTCTGATCACATCTTTCCTTTCTTGTGCTTGTGGTTTTGTCTTCTCCTGCCTTGGCCTCATAGAACTCATCTCCACGCATTTCCTGGATTGTGGTTTGTGCCCTCACTGACGTTGCCAATATGGGTTTTACGCTGGCAAACGCTACAGCCTGGAGCTGCAGGCAAAGACCGGGAAAGGGAAGGGGCTTGTTTGGGGAGGTAGCAAAGGAGAACTGGCACAACAGGTGGGCTGAAGAGTTGGCTTGGTGCCAGGAAATTAGAGATAGAGGGAAGTCACGTAACTTTTAAAGGAGTGGTTGTGGGCACAAGGAAACTGGGTAACGATTCAGAAGGCTGGGTTGGAGCCAGCTGGTCAAGCTCAGAAGGATGTAAAAGCCCTACATTCCCTCAGGTAACAAAAGACTTTGTACTGCTTCTTCCTACTGTGTTTTAAGCTTTCAGGAGTGATGACATATTGGTGATGACACTTTTGGATGAAGGTGTGATGAACTGTCAGTCACCTCATGTTCCCTCTCAGCCTCCCCTCTTCCAAAGCACATGTGAAAGTGTGCAGCTTGGAAAAGCCAAGAATCTGCATGGGAGAGGTGCCTGGAGCAGAGCAAAAGGGAGATAACAAGAGAACTGTATTTGCTGGGCAGGTCAGTGAGGCTTGTAGTCTAAAAGACGACAGTGAAGGCAGGGGGAAGAGAAACAAAGTTGAATAATAAACCAGGAATTGCGTGAAGGGAAGTTGTGGTGCCGCCATGACCAGCAGCTGGAGTTTTCCCCCGATGACCTTGTTGCCTGCTGCAGGTAGACATTGCTAGGAAAACAGCCTGAGTGGTCTAAGCTGATGGGCAGGTGGAACAACTGCAGGTGTGTTCTTGGAAACGGGAGGATTATTAAGATTATTCCAGAGATTTCTTGCAATGTTTACGGTGCTTGCATGCGTGTAGATTAATGTGCTCTGTGCACGTGTTGCGGGATAGGAGGGAGAGACATAATTCCTTTGTGGTTTCTGGAGAACTTTCATGATTTCACTGAAAATGCTGCCTTGAGGAGCTACTACAGCGTGGGTGTATCTTGATTAATAAGTGCTCTGAATACCTGGCTATTAATGTTTGTTTGGCTCGAGAAGCCAGGCAAATTAACCCTGGAGGCCAAATGAGTTTGGATTGGGTTGGCATCAAGGCTTTTCAATGCAATTGTAGCCAAGAGCACTCAGACACTGACAGTCCTTAGTACTTCTCTCATTAATCTTTTTCCTAACCAAAAGTACACAAATGGGAAAGAACCAGGATGTTTTTAGACACAGAGCTGTGAAATAAGCCCCAGATGCACACAGAGAAAGTGCAGAGATGGTGAGGATGCAGCAGCATTGATAAGAGCTTGGTTGTTGGGGTTCATGCACCTGCTCTGTGTTAACCTGAATAATTAGTTCTGGTTACTGTGTGGTGTAAGGTGTGTCATGTGATCTAATTGGAAGGTGTGCTGTTTGGTTTTTTAAAGAGTAAGTTTGGGACTTTATTTCTGCCTGGGATACATGGCTCTTCTTTTTTTTCTTTCAATTCTCACTATTTTTAATTTTTAAATTTGTTTTTGCAAGCCAGTAATAGGTATGTGCTTCCCTTCATAAGGTTGTCTTGCTTTTAGAATAAGATCGTCCTAGACAGTGATGTATTGGAGGTTTACACCAGTGGTTTTATCCTGCGTAAGTGGAGGCTGAGTGCAGAAAGACCTTTTACTTTTCCTCATGTCAAGAGTTTCAGTACATGATTTGTTTTGAGTTTAGACTGCAGTAAATTAAAGATCTCTGCAACTTGACAGAGACATATGAAAACCAGCAACTTGTAGCTGTGTGCAGAAGTTAAGTTCGGATGCTGATGGATATCTGGAGTGCAGAAGAGATCTGGAGAAAAAAAGTGCATCATTTTCTTTGTTTTCCAGTGCTGCTGTTGAGATAAGGAGAGAAAAGTGGTGCATCCTTGAAAGCAGCAGCTCTATCAGGTCTGCTCAATTAAGGAGGTTTCACTCTTGTATGACAATATCTTTTGTAATATATACCAGACCTTATACAGCTTGAGGAATGCTACATCCCTGTTGGCAGTGTGAATTAATCTTAGTATATTATAAAATTAAAAATCATTATCTTGTCCTTGTTCAGGAAAGCTTGTTACAAAATATATGGCTGGGTGCAGAGGAAAGAAGCTTCAGTTAACTTTGTTGGATGTTAATCAGATAAGCTTTAAGATTTATGATAGAACTTGGGAGTCTTCACTGCATAACAATGAGTCTCCTGCAGCATTTTGGATAGTACCTAAAGCAGTTGGTTCACATATGGCAAAAAGAAAAGGCATCTCTGAGTATCAGTTTAGGAGACAGATGGTTTTGCTATGGATTTCCCCCCCCTTACCCACACTGTGCCAACCTTGGCTCCTTTAATTAAGTATTGTCAGAGACTAAAGTTGTCAGTTAATGAATCTGTTTGGAAGCTTGTTGAGGCATTATTATGTAGTTTGTCCTGTCACGCAGAATGTGGGCTAGATCTCTTGGCCTTTTGTGGATCCACACCGATTTAAACCAGCAGAGGGTTTACAGTGTGTTTTCCAGATGTTCCTGCTCATTTGGTAGTGGAGACAACTAAGCAGGGGTTAAAGCCTGCTGGAGAAGGTTGGGAATCTTAAGGAGAAAGAGAGATGATAATACTGTGTAAACATGCTGCCAAAAGCTCTGTTAGAACTGATGCAGCCAACAGGGGACAGAGCTAAAGCTGTGTTAGTTACCTACATTTTGCTGTTTTTCTAATGCTCAAATATTTCATTTTCAAACTCTGAAGTTCTTGTCAAGCAGGAGAGGACTTTAGTGCTATCTTCACCTTGATCTAAACTACAGTGCGTAATGGAAAAGCCTCTCAGATGAGGCAGGGGAATATTTCCCTAATGCCAGCATAGAAATGCACTTTTCCATGTAACCTCACTGGGAAAGAAAACTTAGAAAGGCTGTTGTAGCATTGTGCTCCCTGAGGACTGGAGCCAACCCTTCCATAGCTGAGGGCTGATATTAGTTCAAGGTCCCATTCTTGTGTTTGGATTTCTCTTTTTCTGAGGTAACTATTTATTACTTGTAGTTACTGTTTGCAACAGGAAGGGGAAAATATTTTCTACCTGGCTGTGGAAGATATTGAAACAGACACAGAACTTCTGATTGGGTACTTGGACAGTGACATGGAAGAAGAAGAGGAGGAGGAAGAGGTAACTGTTGTCCAGGAAGTTGAAGACAGTGGCAACAATAAAGAAATGCAACCAGCTGGTGAAAAAATTGCAGGTGAGCAAGATGTAGAAAATAAGGTGACTTGAGAGCTTAAAATAATAACAAAGGAGAAAGAGAACTTTGACTGCATAGGACTGGGGAACTGGAAGGTTTCTTGAGTTTTGTCTGAGTTCTTGTATGACTTATCTCTTCAGTTTGACTTGAGGTTTATTTCTGTCAGACGAGAAGGGTAATGAGTGAGCCTAGATGTCATAAGTAGTAACTGTTAATTTTTGAACTAAAGGCAGAGCTTGTTTCACCTGACACAGCCTTATGAAAACTAAGTTATTGCTCGGGGGGGTACTTTCCATCTTAGATGGGAGAGAAATAAACCTTTTCCTAAAGCTGTTCAGCCAATCCTAAAGGTGAGATGTCTAAGCAAAGGGAGATGACCTGAGTTGTTGGGGGAATTCTCAGCATCTTTGCCCAAGTAGAGGGAACCTGCATGACTAATTGGGGCCAACAGCCTAAGTCACGCCGGCTTAATACTTTGGCTCCGTTTTCAGTAATGCTGATGGTAACCCACTCAAGATAGGCTGTTTATAATCCATTCAGAGACAATGTCTTTTGGGAATTTTGGGATGCCATTTTGCAGTAATCTGTTTCTGGCAGAAAATCTCTCTTAGTGTAACCAAAATATTGCCTGAAAACTACTTCTTTCCACTGGTTTTGCCTCCGATCATGCAGATCCCCTCACCTGTAAAGAGGACCATGCATGCCCACACTGTGAATCCAGTTTTGCCAGCCAGGAGATTCTGGCTGAACATCTGCAGACTTTGCACCAAAAGCCCAGTGAGGAAAAGGAATTTAAATGCCGAAATTGTGGAAAGAAATTCCCTGTTAAACAAGCTCTACAACGACAGTAAGTAGAAACAGGAGCATTTTTTCTAGGATCATTTCAACTGGTTTCATTCAATCTTTTATTTCTCTTGACCTAATCACAATTTAAGCTTTAATTTTGATGCTTTTGTGTTTGTACCCTTACTTTACTTTAGCCCTGTAATATGTTAATTTCTCATATTTGTGGGAGACTTCAATTTGAATGGCAAAAATCTTGCTAAATTTTTATGTTTAAGAATCATTAACTGCAGACCAGCTCAGAGCTGCAGTTTGGTGCAAAACTACTGGTCTCCATCAGTGGCATATTTAGCAGTTTAGGAGGTGTAATATTTAAGCTGTGGATTTTAGTACAGAATTAGTTATGATTTAGAAGGGAAAAAAAGGAAAAACAATGCTTGATGTTTGTTTAATTAAATATTTGGATGCTGAAAAAACCCAAATAGAAATATGAAAGGTATGAGATTCAAGAGCACCTCTATATTGTCTTTGAGAGTGTAAATATGCAGTTTTGTTACTAAAGTTATATCCCTTACAATTATACTTTTGTGCAAAAATATAACTGGTTTTGTCTTTCATTGTTTATATTTGTACTTACAATTAAATAGATATATTATGTTTTATTATACATTTAATTATAGATGGTGCATTAGGTGTTTAAGTGATTATAGTTGGTATGATTAGTGTAACCCTGTTGTATTGAAAAGAAACACATTGCATAGAATGCACTTAAGGCTGCTCTTGTAATAAATCGATCTGCTTTACATCTGAATAATGTTTATGTTCCTAGAGCTGGCAGCATTATGTGACATCTGTGTTCTTTCATGGAAATAAATAAAATTGCACAGCAGAGAAATATTTGGTGGACGCAATTAAATATTTTCTCTTGAACTTAGCCATGTTCCCTCCAGTCTATAGTAGAAGTTGGGTGTGTGCTATGTATTTACATCAAGCCAGGTAGGATTAATCTGTGTGAGGGAACAGCAGTATGATCCTGACTCTTGCTGTTTATGCCTTTGATTAGTCCCACTAAATTCCAGGAGACTTCACATGTGAGATAGATTACTCACCTAGTTGAAAATTTATAGAGGTGTATATATATTTTTAGCCACTGCAAGGCTGTGTAAGTTGTAGAATGTCCCCCTTATTTTCTTTCTTCTTTTATTTGTCTTTTAGTGTCCTGCAGTGCACAGAGAACATCAGCCCAGGAGACTCCTCCAGAAGCTTTCAGTGCTCTGTTTGCAATACCACCTTCAGCTCAGAATCGAGGTTTTGTGTCCCAGTTACTGGACTGCTGTCATAGCATTGCTGGGCTCCCTTTGCATGTTCTCTTTCCAGCTTGTTAGTGTGTGGGAATCCTGACAGGGACAGGAGTCAAATGCTTTCCTTCCTCTCTGCTGTAAGTAATGCATGAGGTGGCCTCGGGACTCTGCAGTGCAGCATGTGTTCAGCTCAGAGTACTTGCTGTGTGTCTGGTTTCTGGAGATACTGCTTTATGTGTTGGTTCTTTTCCCTTATTTGTAATTCCATATAGTTATGAGCAGCACAAGGAGGCGTGCAGAGGGGATGCCAGGTTCATCTGCAAGGCAGAAAGCTGTGGGAAGAGGTTCAAGAGTAAGGATGCCCTGAAAAAGCACAAAGAAAATGTCCACAGCGGTAAGAAAGAGCTTAATGCTTCTGCAGAGAAAACCCCCTCTAACGTGTCCCCACCCTTAAATTTGCAAATCAGAGTAAACTTTGTCTTTGGTTTCTTTTTTTTAATGGATTAATTTCTATCAAAATGAAAATTAAGTAGTAACTAATTGCAGGAGTAACTATTCCTCCTCCCCCATGGTGAAGTTACTGTAAAGCAGAAGAATCATTAGTCTCCTGCAGAAAATGTAACAGGCATCTTGAGAAGTTTAAGGCAGGCAAAGGATAGATGAGCAAAATGTTTCAGTGGTGAGGAAAATCAACCCCTTTTGACACAGCACAAACTGGTACAGGAAGTGGTGAGTTCTTGATTTTTTGGTATTTTCAGGACACAATGGGATGTCTTTCTGGACGACATGCTTCCCAAATGATTAGGCTTGATGAGAGTGTTGCATAAAATTCTATAGCCTCTGTTGTGCAGGAAGCCAGACCAGACAAGCCACTGGTCCTCTTAGGCCCTGCTTTTTATATCTGTCCACCACAAATCAATAGTTTTCAATCAAACTTGATTCTCTTTTTTTCTTTGTGAAAGGGCAAAATACTGCCTTCATGTCCACAGTGCAGATCTCAGTTCTGGCATTCTGCTCTTTGCATGTCCCATCTCCAGGTCAGTGGAAGATCCCTACTGTGGGGACAACAGAATCCCAGAGTGCACAGGTTGTACATATTAGTTGATGATGGCAACCACTGAGATGCATTTTAAGATTTTCATTACATGAAATCACTTTCTTCTGACAAATCCTTGCATAATCATACAAAAAATACCTTCCATAATCAATCTTATAAAAAGTTATCTCCTTTTTTCAGTATCAGTAAGAATTTTTCTCATTATGTTTATTCTTAGCTTTTGTCAGTTGTGTAGTGCTATAGAAATTCCACAGTTCTCTTGAATCACTCCAGATGTGACTGAGAGCAGATACCTGGAGGATATTTTTGCACTGCCCACACAATGAGCAGAGCTTTTATTTTACCCCTTGGGAGTTGTAGAAGTCACAAGTAGTGTTGGTGAAGTTGGGGGACACTTCCAGAATTGCTTCCTGCCTCATGTTTCCTGGAGGCAAGGGAAAGTAGAAGGGATTGTTTTGTGTTGCCTGTCATGCAAAGCTGTGAACAGATACTCACTGCTACCTTCCTTTCCTCTGAAAAGGTCTCATTAATGTCCCTGTGAGTGGAAGGACTAAGTGTATTCCTGTGTTGTATGTGTATTTGTATATATAAATGCTTAAGTTTTATAACAGCAAATGCATTTGTGAGATTTGATACTTCTTTTACACTACACATTTAATTATTGAACCAATGGATGGACAAGGGTGCATTGTAGTAAGAAGAATCAGCGTAATAGGAATTCCTCCTCTTTGGTCTGTGTCCATTCTTTTTAGTGTTCAGTGTAGCATAAATATGTTTTATTTAAGCTGGGAACTGTCCTGCATGGGCATGTAATTATAAACAAAGAATTAGGTTTATGGTGGCTTCTTTTTGTAATAAAATTTCTTTGTGGATTACTAAAGTGAATTTCTAAAGGGAAGTAATAGATAAAACCAACTCAGTGGCCTGTCACTTTTTAAAAGAGCTGTGAAAAGGGAAAGAAAATACATGTGGTATCTGACCTGTAGCTGGTTTGTAATTTACATTTTAGATGAGATTTGAATTTGTGATCTGGTGCCAGTAGGATTTCCCTGTTTTGTTCATTTAAAGACCATTAGTGAGATACAGCAAGATGCTTACTGCTTTCAAAATAAACAAAAGTGGGAAATGGTAGCTTTGACTTCAGTTTGGGATATTTTTTGTCATTGCTGCACTAACTCCTGTGTTGACTTCTGGAAAAAATGAACTGTTCAGTTATGCAGTGAGTTGTTCCTAGAGGTGAACTGTGCTCTTCATATGGAATTGGTGAGGTATGATAACATCTATTTGAAGGGTTTTTTTCTTTATTGTTCTAGTTTTCTTAATTTACATTCCATCAGTAACTGGCTTGTTGGACACCCACAGAGAACTCCTGATATGGAACACTTTGAAGATGGGCTACAAATGTAAAAATCTTATGTCAGTCAAATGACCTGTGAAAAGTCACAGGCTCAGTGGAAATATTTAGGTTCTTTCTTAGCACTTCCTTTTTAAGATGTTGGTGGTATTTTGTTTCTGTTTCAGGAAATTCTAGGAAGAAGCTGATGTGTTCAGTGTGCAGTAAGAAATGTTCCTCAGCAACAAATCTCCAAGAGCATCGAAAGGTCAGTGAGATGAAGGCTGACTCACAGCAGGCATTGACTTGAGCTGCGAGGCTGTGCTGCTCAGGTCACTAGAAAGCTGCTGTAATGCAAGCCTTTGGGTAACCTTTCCTGGTTACAAGCCCAGCAGATTTTAGTGGGGGTGATTATTTCTGTAATCACACTTGGTTAAACCAAAAATCTTCCTAAAGTTTCAGTGCATCTTTTACCCAATGCAAATATGTTTGTGCTTGGATTGTTTATGAATCCCAGAATTAAATCAGAGCTGCCCACTGTTCTTCAGCATTCTTAAACGCTAAGCTCAATCTAAAGTGTGTTATGTAATGACAGCATACAGACAGACCATGAGCCTTCAGTTTTTGTGCAAAATACAGTCAGTGCTTTCTGACATACCACTAAGGTGTTATTTGCATTGGAGTTACACAGTAGTAAGATAATTTCTTCCTCAAACCTGAATTTTTGATGTCTTTTTGTTTATGCACATAATCTTTTATAACCAGAACAGGAGGGGTTAACGGTTCAAAAAGCATCTATTGGAAGTAAGGGTGTTCATACAGAAATACAGATGGACTACGAATATGACATTCTGAAGTCATTATACCCAAAGGAAGTCCCTGCAAGATTAATTTGATAAATCACTAAAACCCAGGAGATTCTGTTTTTGCAAAAAGCTGCATTGTACTGTTTATCAGATTAACTGTAAGTCTTTAATAATGCCCTGGTTATAACCTGAATTCATTGAGGTTATAGATAATATCAATTAAAATATGTTGTTGCAAAGGAAATGGTGAGGCCTCTCCTTTTAAATTTGTTTTTCTCCTTGCTTGTGTTACTTGTCCTTTCTTGTCTAACTTTGTTACTCCTCAGATCAAATCCTGGTGTGCCTTGCCACACATGTAATTAAGAGCTTTATGCATTGGTGCACCTTTCACACATCAGGCCCTGAAAATACAGAATGTCCTGCAAAGTGTGTCCATTTTACTAAAATGTTTGCTCTGTTTCAGTAGTTGTAATTCTGTGCAGACACTGTCACACACACTAACCAGCTTCTCAAATAGCATTGGACATGTCAGTTGAGCACTTACTCATCTTAAGAATCACTGTGAAGATTTCGGGCATCAAACTTTGTTTACTCTTCTTGATTGGCTCCTCTTTTAAAATATACGGAAAATAGATATTTCAGATTCACACACTTCAGATGGTGAAGGAGATTGCACATAGTAGGACTTGTGCTTGTCTGTCTGCTTGAATTACTTTGCTTTTGTGGGAAGGGGGGCAAGATCATCATTGCCAGAAATATTTATACAGGCAATAAAACCAGTAAGAAAACAATAGATGAAACTGGGAGAGAGGTGATTTTTTTCCCCCACGCATTTCCTGTCCATGTAAAGAACTAAAAGCAGAGAATAGAAGGGTGAAGTATAACAAAAAATCAACCCAAACAGCAGAGAGAGATAAATGTGACAAACACAGAGAAAGGAGGTGAAGAGGGTGGCTGTAGGGGATTGACATATGTTTACTTTCTGAAGACATGATCTGTAGCTTTCATGTCATCTTAGAGTTCAACTCATTTTTAGCTTTGTGTGCCTTGTGCATTGCTTGTGCCTTAAATGTCTAAAGATCAGCCCTTCCTTAGCCATGCACAATTAAACTTTGCTCTCATCACCCTCTGTCCCTTAATCTTACCTTCTTGTTTTCCAGACTGTTGCTTGTAACATATTAATTTTTGGTGTAATGCCTTTTTTTATATTTTATTTTATGTCAGTAAATTCAAGAAAATGTAGGATTGTGAGTATCTGCAGTTTTCTTTTGTCTTATCCTTCAACTGTACGTTATGTCTTCTATCTGGTATTTACAGTTGTCCATGATTTGGGCTATTAAGTGACATGATAGTATAAACAAATTAAATTCCCCGCTACACAACTCAGGAAGAGCTGCACAGGAGCTTACAGAAGACTGGGTAGTAGAATGAACAAATTTGTTGTAAGATTCCTTTCTGTAACTTTGTGGCAGAACAAATAAAACACCATCTGAACTGTATTCTGAGACTAAGTTCTGAAATTTGAGTAAAATGTAAAGTTCAATCTCTCAGCAAGGACAATAATGAGCAAGGAAGCAAGGGGACTTTAATCTTCACTGATGCAGATTCTTGCTAAAGGATTCCTTCCAATATAAGGGTCTCGTGTTGGATTTGAATTGCGCACAGGAACTTACACTTAGAGGTGAGCACATATATGGGAATAGCACAAGTGTGGTTTCTTGATGGCCTTATGTGCTGCAGTGTCGAAAATACTGCATTTACAGTTTGAGACACTCCTGCCCCTCCACTATCTTGTATCTAAAAGCTTTTAAGAGAAACAAGGCTGTAAGACTTCGATAGTTCTTGTGTTTTAAAATTCTTATAGAAGCTATGAAGTGGTGTCTGTGTTTTTGCCAATAAGACTAGAAGAAAATGTTCTGAGAATTTATTCTGCATCTGTTTTTTTGATGCTTTCCTAATAATGGTATTTTAAAAGGATCTGATAGTTAAGAACACAGGTTATGAAAATTTGCAGCATCGTTGTAGTGATATTTTTTTGTTTGCAGTTATGAATTTTTTCTTGTTTGGGAGATGATGTTTTTCACCAGGGGACCAGCAAAGGAAAATCACAAAATGTTTATGAGAATTAAAATGGCAACTGGCTAATAGTTACAGTTCATTAGGGAATTTCTGTATGTGTAAGATGTATGATCTTGTTTGAGGCATGCATTTAATTGTCATTAAACACTCATTTTGCAGGTCCATGAGATCTTTGAGTGTCAGGAATGTGACAAGAAATTTATTTCAGCAAACCAGCTAAAACGCCACATGATAACTCACTCAGGTAATATACAAAAGTAACTCAAACGTGTGGATATGTATTTAATGTATATTGAATTTTAGCTCAACTAGTTTGTTATAGAAGGCTTGATGAAATGTATGTTGTGCTGAGCTGGTCAAGCAAATCTCAGGTACCAAGGAGGCTATTTAAGCTATCCTGTCTAAGCCTTTCAAAAATCCAGGTGTAATGCTGTAGTCTTCTCCCTATTGCTGCTTTGTCAAGCTGTTTCGTTGTGCCATCTGGGGTAGAGGAGATCAGTGAGCTGGAGTGGAGCAAAACATGGTTACATGGCTTACAGAGGAGGGGAAAAAGCAGAGAGTGAAGAGGATGGGAGCTGGGGCGTGCTGTCAGCGAGCTGTAATCAAAAGGGAAACATTCGTGTATGTGTAGTGGGGTCATGTGCACGTAGTTTCTGCTCAGAGGGAAGCAGCTCATACTCCAGGCCGTTCCGTAGACCATCCAAGTATTTCCCTGTGCCCGTGCCCTGCCGGCACAGGTCACTGTGAGCAGGGAGTGGCTGGTCCCTGGGTTCGGCAGTGTGACACAGATCGGCTCTGCCACGTTTTTCTGGTCACTGCAATCCGGCGTTTTCTGTCGATTAGAAAGGGCAACCAACACAATGGGAACGCAAGCACCCTTCTGTCAAACGCATTAGCATTGAAACAAATGCAGGTTTTTACAGCTGCACAGGCTTACAGTTGAACTATTTTCTTGGTGTCGGTCCACACCGAAAGCTCTTTTCTCCTAACATAATCTGTATCTCAGAGGCTCCTGGCTTTCTTCTGACACTTTTGGATGAGCATTAGTGTAGTTAAGTTGCAGTCACCAGTTGAAGCACAAAGGCTTTTTGCATAGGAACTCTTGGTTTTGGAAGCTAATATGTATATTGTTAATTAAGTTTTAAAACATTTAAACTGTCATGCCCTCTTTCACATTTGTAATCTGGAAACAGAGTTTTCCTCTTTGAAGTCATTCTCTTTTGATTTAAGCTAATTAATCAGAATTTAGTTTTAGCAATGAGTATTGCAAAGAATGTGCCAATTTCTTGAGATACACCATGGCTCATCTTTTGTGAAGTGACTTAACTGTCTAACATAAAGGGCATTAGATGTCTTTCTAATTGGTTTAATCTTAATTGGGTTGACTTAATTGCAAAAATCTCTCTGAGGAGATGACTGTCTCTGGCTTTCATCTTCTCCCCCTGTATAAACAGGAGATTAAATGTCCCCCACTCATTTTCTGCAGAAAAACGCCCCTACACCTGCGAGGTTTGCAATAAGTCCTTCAAACGACTTGATCAAGTGACTGCACACAAAATAATACACAGTGAAGATAAACCTTATAAATGCAAGCTTTGTGGAAAGGGATTTGCCCACAGAAATGTTTACAAGAATCACAAGAAGGTAAAGCACTCTGCTGTTGTTGTTTACAGGTCTGCCAGCCTCAGATTTGTAGATTTTTTTTTCTTCTTTTAAGTGGTTCATCATTAAGCTCTGCCATGCTTATAAACATGGGATTAAAGTATTGGACAATGTAGTGGTAGTGTTCTTTGTTATATCCAAAGTCTCAAAGTACTAAATCAATTCTAGTAAACAAAAAAGTTAAATAGGCAGAAGTAAATCACAGTTGCTTGGTTAAAAGCATCAAATAAATCCCATTTTGAATTTTCTGGGGTTTTTTTTGTATTGTTTTGTTTTGATGGGGGTTTTGGTTTTGTTTTTTTTAAATACCAAGGCTACCAAGTTAAAGTGTAACTGATTTAAAACGTCTTCAAATTTATTTTTTTTAAAATACCACAATTGAATAAAACTAAGTGTAGTCCTCTTGCAGTCATTGTTGGACTTAGCAGCAGATGCTTTCAATCTACACTAGATTTAAACTTGGTAGTGTTCACATAGTAAAGCAACACCAGAAGAAAGGCTACCTGAAAAATAGACTTACAAAGGGATGTTCTACTTGTGTTGATTTAAGCTCAAATCTGCTTGGCCTAATTTCTATAATACCGGTCACTAGTTTTAACCTGGGTTTAAATTTTTAATGGCGAGTCTATATCCATGATTGCTGTTTCAGAATTACAAGACTGTAAAAGAAAAAAACCCAACTCTATCCTGATATCCCCATACTTACAAGTCTTTCACAGTTTGGCTCGTGTTATATGCCATCTGGGAATTTGGCACAGGATCTTTGCACCATCTCTTGCACTTGGAGCCATAAATCATGTCATAGCAGTAATAATGCCCCTTGCAGGATGGGATGGATTGGTGATAACTGGCTCACACAGAAAGCGTGCAGCAGCCTGCTGAAGGACAAGGGTAGCTCCCCAACGTGCGCTGTCATTGCATTTTATGGTTTAGAATTCAAGAAAACAGCACAGAATCTCACAAATTGGACATATTCTAGGGAAAAAGCATCAAATACCATCTAGAAAGTTACTTCTGTATCTTAAATTAATACTTCTTATGTCTTGCCTTGTTTAATTTGCCATTGGTGACTGGTAGGGAGTTTGGGTTGAAAATGGACTTGAGGATTAAGTATGAATGAGTAAACACTTTGACCCAATTCTGTGTTTAAAGCAGCACCACCATTAGCATAAGAAAGGATTACAGGCTCCACTTACTTGGAAAAATATTAAAATTCAGACAGATTTAGAGAGTTCCTAATTTTGACAGAATTCCTTAAAGCATGCTGGAATGCTTGTTTCCTGAACCTGTTTGCACGTAGTACTGACTGTAAATCAACTCTGTCCTGTACTGAAAGAAACTTATTCCTGTGCTTAGATAAAGATTCCCCAAACAGCTGTAATATTCCGCCATCCACATTTAGGCCTCTACACTCACTTGTTCAATGAGGAGATGAATGTGAGAGACAGGAGACCGACATAGATGGCCTGAATTGTTTTTTTTTAAGACACACATCTCTCCACTTAGTAAACAACACGAGGAGAGGTAAGAGACCAGAGATGTGTATGCACAAAAACCAGTTGTCACATACGTAACTCAAGGATGTGGTGGGTTGAGGTGCCAAAATAGTTTTAGATGGCATGATTTTGGAGAAGAGGACAATAGCTCTTTTTCTTGTTCGCAGGAATGTGGAAACTATTTTTAATTGTGTATCATACTTACATATTTCTTCAGCTTGGGTTTTTAATGATTTTTTAGCTGTGTATTCCTATAAGAGTTCCTCCTAAGTTTAATTTTCTTTCTGAAGGAGAAAAGTTGAACTCTAAATAATTTCGGGGTGCTTTTTTGAGTTCTAGTTACTAGCTAGTAGCAGGGAGCTTAGAAAGCTGCAGTAGGAATGATGGATATAGTAGTTAAAAACATGTAAATCAGCAGCATTTAACAGCAAACAGGCCTTAAATTTTGATAGCAACATGTTGAAAAAAACTCTTGGGATTTTGCAGCAGGCCTATATTCTTTTTATATACTACAAGTAACAGAATAGAGATACGTTTTGTGCCTTTGAATTATTGATTTGTGTGGAAACTTATTGCTATTGTTTCTGTGGTTCCTTTATGGGGGTCATTTAATCTGATTTCATGTTGAAAGTATCAGAATAAAGGTGGCTCCCACAGCATATGTTTTAAAACATCTTTCAGATATGTGTGTATGTTGGGTGATTTCAATGGTGCCTGTGACGAGGCAAGGGAACAGTATCTGAAATGAGGAAGCAAATGGAGAACGGGATTGTGCTGCAGATAAAAGCAGTCACCTCTCATGCAGGTTGGATCGGATAAGGGTGCGTGTTCTGAGCCATATAATGCAGATTACCTCCTTACAGGAGATGTTTTTGTTCCATCTGCTCCTTTGTTGCTGTGTATAGAGAATGAGTTGAGACAATAAAGTATGAGGTTATGACAGTGAGCAGAAATAGGTCATCAGACGTAGGATTTTAAAGGGTTTATGGTTAATCCAGGGTTGTTTGGTCCCAGGGAGCATAATGATTTGAAACAACTGTATTCCATCAGTTTATCTGTTGGGAATAAGTAGCCTTGGGCTGGGCTTAAGCCTCCACAGATGCTGTGGTAGGAAAGGCTGCCACGAAATACTCCCTAAGAGCCTGTGCTCAGTTGCTGCAGATGATCTCTGTACCCTTGCATGAGGTTATGCCTAGGCAGGTGGTTTTCTTTGTAGTGAAGTTAAGATGTGCACACGAATACATATATTCTGATAAGAAGACCAGGAGAAATCTAAAGGAGATACTAAGAAGGAGTTCTGTGCAAATCACTGTGCTTTTCAGAACTATCACTCAGGTGGTGAGTGCTCTAAAGCAGGGCATTTTTTCAATAACCAGCATGAACTTTGCGCTCGTGGAAAGTGCCAGATTGACAGCTCTGGAGACTGAACCCTTCTATTTATCCACAGAACAGGTACAGCACAGACAGCAGCACTGCCAGCTTCCACACAGTGTCTCCTCACTATGTCTCAGCCCTGTTCTGGAGGAACCCCCTGTTGAGGTGAGAAGGTAGTTCAGTCTCTTCATGTCCTGTCAATCCTTGGCCCAACTGCCCAGGCTGTGAGCAGGGTGTGGCCACTCATGCAAACTGGGATGGAAACCTGTAGGACCTGGGCTGAAACGTTCAGCAGATTTCATGTAATGGGAGATATATCCCACACATTTGATGGTTCTCCAGTTGCCTTTTTGCTTTAAGGGACGTAGGCTGAGATCAAGGAACTGACTTTGAATCCAAAGCCTCTCTGTACCACTGCAGTACTCTCATGTTTTGGTACTATGTGTATCTAAGAGGACACTGAGGGTAAAATCAATCAAGGTTCTACACCTAAATAATTTTGCTATCCCCCCACAGTCCCCTTTTTCTCCACAGTTGAAGGGATATCTATAATGGTTGTAAGGTATTTTGAATAGCAAAAATAGATTATGTAAATATGTGCTATGCTAATGTTTGCCCTTAGTCTAATTAACTCATTTACCTAATTTCCTTCATATTATAAAACACTGACTGTCTGTCCCCTTTTCCTCCTGGCACTGCAGCTTCTAATAAGGTCCTTGTGAGCTAATACAATATTTAGACACTGATACTTTCAAATCCTGCTTTCTTTTGCAAAAATAGTAGAAATTGGGTAGATAATAAGTTATACAGATTAATTTACTATCTACAGTGGGACTTAATAACTCTATGAAACAGGGAAAGTGCTTTGAAATGTATAAAAGTAGAATAAAGCTGGATGTGTCCCAAGCTCCAGAAAAGAAACGTGCTTCAGCAACCCTGTAGTTTGAGCGATTCCTCACAGCTTAGTTTTTATTTTATTCATGGCTTTGAGGCTGTTTTTCAGCTACAACAAATTCTTCTACAGCCAACAAAAATCTCAGTACTGATGCTTCCGTGGCTTTGGGGTTTTTTGTGGGTTTTTGTGTGGTTTTTGTTGTTGGTTTTTTTTTTTTAATAGGAGAAACTGAAACAAGGATATGTAAGGCTATTGTATTGTCATGATTTGAGAAATTTTCTTTGCCAAATGTTAGGTGCTCTCTTGAGCATCAGATCAATTGTAACTTCAAAAAAGGGGTTTGTGTACATGTTTTAAAGCATTTATTCATATTAATAAGTACTCCAGGCCAGTGTTAGTACAGATAGTGCAGTGCAGCTGAGCTTGTAGGTTTTTTCCCAGGTTATTCTGTAATTTTGTCTCTGTTTACATGCACACCTCATATGACACTTGTGAGGACTGGGAAGGCACAGTTATTCTGTAGCTGCTGTGCTGACTTCCAGGGTTCTGCATCATGGCAGAACAATTGTTTTAAATCTTCATCTCCTCCTGAATCCAGTCCAGAAAATTAGCTATAATTACTGTAATGACAACTAATTGATTTCCATGAGCTTTTCCCCTGACATGTCGTCTTTCATCTGCAGACCCATTCTGAGGAGAGACCATTCCAGTGTGAGGAGTGCAAGGCCTTGTTCCGAACCCCATTCTCCCTCCAAAGGCATCTGTTAATCCATAACAGTAAGTGCAAAGTCAGAGAGGAAAAAGGGCTTCCTCAGTTCTCACCCCTGACTGAGAAAAGCAGACATACGGCACCTTGCTTCAATATGCAACTTGCTGGGTTAAATTCGTATTAGGATTCAACTCTAACCCCAGGCAGTTAGAAAATTCAGAACCAAATTCAAACCTTGTCTTTAAATGCACTTAAATGTAAATCCGGATAGGCTGTAGAAAACGTAGCAATGATTTGAGGTCTGATGACAAGAGATTTATTTCTGCATTCAGTGAGATAGTGTTACCTCCATTTTAAGAAAGAAGTGGAAACAGATAACTTGGTGACTTACTCAGCTTCTGTGGGTAATCCAGTTTAGAGTTTGACACTGAGATTGTCTCTTCTGTGCTAGCCCAGGCTTGTGTTTCCTGCCCTAGCACAGAACTAACAGCTCAGAGAAATGCTGTGCCCATTTTACTGTATGAGTAACTTGTTCTTGGCATTCTGTCCCTTTTTTAACTGACTGTGTAAAAGTTCATTTTGGTGGAATTTTCTCCCTCTTTAATATTTGCGGAGCCCAAACTGCCATTCAACCCTGTGAACATCAACAACTTAGATTTTAGAAAATACTCATCTAAAATCCTTGTAACTCAGAAGGCAGTACTTAGATTTTGGAAATTTTCACATTGGAATAACCAAGAAACCCATAAATCTTTCTTTTTTTAATCCCATCTAACAGTGGTTTTGATAGATGAATTATTGGACTGACATGTTTAGTTTGTTCTTTTATTATTGTCTTTCAAACCTCCTGCAATTCTATAAAGCGTTGGATTTTGTAAATTTTTTTTCCAATGATAAATGTTAAAAATGATGGGGGAAAAGTTAAAAGCGTCTCAGTAATGTATATTCTAATAAAAAGCATTTGCAGACTATCCAAAAGCTGCAATTCACAGTGTGTAGAATTGTATGCCTTGGCCAAGATCTCAATAAAAACATATATTTGACTCTTTTGGTTTTTTTTAAAGAGGATGGGAGCTCAGGAAATTTGAGATTCTGAGTTAGGTCTGTGATTTGTGGCAGATCTATCTGTTCCTGAAGCACCACTATAAAGAAAGAAGAGGAAAACGCCAGAATTTTTAGGTGGATTTAGCTGCCTTTACCTCTCTCTGCTGCAGAAAAAAGAAATGGTTTGTGAAGCTCAGAACTTCTAGGAAAAGTTGAAATTCAGCCTACACCATTTTTTTGTTTTAATTTAATATCCCTGTGTTGTTTTAGAAGCAAACACACTGCAGATTGATGGAGAATTACTTAAATTTTACCTTAAAATTTAGTGGAAAAAAATTATATTTCATAAACTCTCTTCAGGTGTTTCTGTCTTGCAGTTTGAAAAGGTGTCAAGGATATAACTTTCAGAATTCAAGATCAACTATGTCCATTTGCTGAGAAGAACATCATCCTTTCTATATATTTGCTTTCTTTTCTCTCAAAAGATGCGTGCAGATGTTCAGAATATGTCTCATCCTCCCTTTTAATTAGTGAATTGGATTTTAAAACTTTTAGCCATAGTAACCTGGCCTCTGCCACAACATCCCGAGACATCACCACAGTTAGAACAGTAACGCTGCTACAACACCTTCGTTATTCCATGTTTGTCATGTGACTTTGCCTCTACTGGGATGAAGGAGATAGCATTTCTTGCTTTGAGAATTCTTTCACATTCAGGAAAATGCCTCTTACCATTTATTTCCAGAAGATGCAGCCTGGTTTTTTTTCTTAATTTCCTCATAACATTTTACCCAATGTGATGCTCCTTTTCTTTCTGTTCCCAGCACCCAACTTCTCCTTGGTCTTTGCTGCTTTTATTCAGTTTTCTGAAACAATAAACATTAGTGTATTTCCACAGAAATCTGGTATCCTTAGACCTGTTTTTTCTCTTTATAAGGTGAGAGGACCTTCAAGTGTGATCACTGTGATGCTACTTTCAAAAGAAAGGACACGTTAAATGTTCACATTCAAGTTGTACACGATGGACATAAGAAATACAAGTGTGATCTCTGCGACAAAGCTTTTGTGACACCCTCAGTCCTGAAGAGCCATAAGAAAGTGAGTAGAATCAACTGATCATATTCATTCCTTGAACCCTAGCCTGTAATACTGATACATTGCCTTCAGTTTAACTTTTGGTGAAGAGTCTTGCCAAGATGGATCATAAGGTTTAAAAAGATTTCCATTGATGGGCTCTGCATCGATTTTTAAAGTTTTCCTCATATTCCTTTCTAAAAAATTCAGTATGACTTGCTATTTCACATTAATAATGTCCATATACATATAAATATATGTGGTTTTATTTTAGTGGAAAGCAGCCAGCATTTATTGTTTATCCCTGTACTAATTTCAACATTTCTTCTTAATTGTAATTGCTTTTGTTTTGTGCTGCTGTCAGACTAGGACTAGCTGTATGCCTTGTAGTTGTGATGTATTGATCCCAGAAATCCCTTTTGTATTTGGATCATTGGAATTAATTAATAACTGTCTCATTAATTGGAATTTAGTTATTAATTGGAATTAATTAATAACTGTTGCTGTTAGAGTTACAAGTCATTTCTAAGTAACTGTATGCTAATCAAGAGGGATTTAATTCATATCCTAAAGTCAGAGAAGGAAAACTGTGCAAGTCCATCTAGTATTGAAATGAGATCTCATTTACTCTTCCTTCAGCTGCAGCACAATATGTACTGTGTGAGGTATGGTTTTTATGATGTAATGAAGGACTTTGTCACTTCAGAGTCTTTCATAAAAGTAAGAATTAGTTTTTCCCTATCTGAAAATATAGGGAAAAGCTCAAAACCCAGATAGTCAGCTGTGCATGTAATTGAATGTGTTATCTTTCCTATCCCATTAAAATTAACAATTTTTACTGAAGTAATACAAAATTCTCCAGTGAAAGAACAGCCACAGTTATAAGGAAAAGTTATTCAATAGGCTGAGAAAAATCTTCACTTCAGAATGGGGTGTGGAAAGTACAGTGTGAAAAATGCTGAGGTCCCTCAGCATTTTTCAAGGTGTGATTTATTTCAAGGTGTTCTTGCTGTTGATCACAAAGGTTGGATGGGAGAGTCTGTGATTATTTTTCTTCCACTTTGAAGCAATCCTCCTTGTATCAGCAAGGCCTTCTAGCCCTAAAAGCTTGATTTCAAAAGACAAGCTCAGTGTATGATCTAGTGAGAGACCTTTGAAAGCTCCAGTTTGAGTTTGCCACAGGAAAAGTCATACTAGGTTGGGGAAACTACTTTCACTACATTTCATAATGTAATAAAATTCTGTGAAATTATAAGCTTTTATAAACAGACCCATTTATGCATAATAAATTTATCAGGTAACCAAGCTATTGTTTGCTGATTTAGAAACCACTATCACAGATCTCTTGCTGAAAAACAAGTGTACTACTCTTGCAACATGAAAATACACATTTTTAATAGTAATAGTAGTAACTCTTTAGGAAATAGTAAACTTAGGAACTGAAAAGGCAGTTTGTTTTGCCATTAATAATAAAATTGGTTCAGAAATTTTAGAAAAAAATGGAAAGAACACCTATAACTAATTCCTTAGAATCTCTGCCTGATGTGATGATATAAAATATATAATGGAGATAATGTCAATGCAGTTAAAATATTCCATATTTCATATCTTTTAAATCCAGAATGAATAGTCATTCTTGTCTCACCCTATGCAGACTCACACAGGAGAAAAGGAGAAGATTTGCCCATATTGTGGACAGAAGTTTGCAAGCAATGGAACACTGAGAGTTCATATTCGAAGCCATACAGGTATTTATTTACTATAATGAACAGAGAATACTTCCTAAATCTCTAACAAAGTATCTGTATGTCCACCATGTGCCTGTGTGGAAACAGAAATGCAAGTTTACAGGTAGCCCTAACACAGCATCTTTTTGAGACATTTCACCTGCTTCACGTGTAAAGCCTCTTGTCAGGTTTCATTTTTTTGAGCTTTTATCTGAATAAGTGGCATCGGGCAACGGAAAGATGTTTCTTTGGGATAATTTGTCCCCAGCATAAAATGATGTAGATTTGCCTTTGGAAGTCAGAACATCAGTTAACAAACAGCCTTCCAGTCACTCTGCATGAACAAATTTGGTTTGCAGTGTTTCCTCTGTACTGGCAGTGTTACACAACAGTTTGCACAGAGTAGAAGGGCCTTAGTGATTCAAGTTGATAGTGCAGAGAGCTCTTGGGAAAATGCTTTATAGCTGCCTGAGTAAAGATGCTTTTCACACCTGTGCCGCTGCCAGTTATGTTTAGGCTCTCTCAAGGAAACTTTCCTAAGTATAGGGTTTAGTCTGAGGTGGGTTTCACAAAACCACACACCAGAGATCCCCAACCTTGACTACAGAGCCATGCAAAATTTGTCGCCACTGTTATAAGAGAAACAGTAAACTATGGTATTTTGTACTCTGATCCTTTCCTCTTTCAGTCTAGCTGCTATTATGATGTCAATCCCATTTTCAGTGGAGAATTTTGTGGTTCCCATCCTTCACTGGGAGAATTAACTGAAACAGATTTTCATGGTTGTTTTTGATGTCATTCTGTTAATGGTTCCTGACCATGTCTTGATTATCCTGGGGAAAGACAGAGGGGGGAGTTGCTGCTAAGTCGTGACGTTTGGCTTAAAACAATTATTTTCAAGTTAAATGGCAAAATGCCTTATATAAAGTTGAGTGAGAAAATGGCATAGTTAGATTCATGTAATTCTGGAGAGATGGTTTTTGCTTTGTGCTACACCTGAAGACTTCAACCATGTTGTTCATGGTCATAATACATGCAGGATTATCATAAGAGGGAATTGTTTTCCAGTGTTCAGTGAGCCTGAACATAGCTTTGAGGTGCATCATTCCAAGGGAAGTAAGGGTAGCTGTAAAGGAAATCCATGTCATCTGCAAACAGGGAAAAAAAAAAAAAAAAAGTTGAGCACTGATTTGGTGGCCCTTAGCAATAAAGTTCCCTGCATTATGGAAATCCATAACTTTTAAGGGAAGGTCTGAGCAGTAAGAAATTTTCAGTTCATCACAAACTTTATTCAGAGATGGATATTTGGTTTCTAGATGTTGCAGTGATGAATACTTCATGTTCTTGGTAGCTGGTAACCCCACTGTTAAATTCTGTAGGTTTAAATTCATCCTTCCAAAACTGTGCCCTCCTTTTTTCCTTTGGTCAGACTTCAAAGTGTCACTTTTCATTCTGGGCTGGAATTGAAACAACCAGCCATTGTCTGTTTTCAATAGATGATTAATCTTTGGGAATTAAGCCTTGAGCTGGGGCTGGGCTTTTGGTGCAACTAAGCAATACAGCATCAGTGTAAATATTGCCAAGACCTTCTGGTCTTAGTGATTACACATGAGGAGGCTTGAGGTCCAGGTACAGACCTTTGTATTATCCTGTTTTCTGGGCACGTGATCAGCTAGACTTGGTTTTAATGGCTACTTTGTATAAGAGGCTTTGTTCTGTATTTGCAAAATAAAGCCAGGCAGAGTTGTTTTAAAGAGAGTTGTGCATCAGTTGTTGTCCTTTTTTGTATTTATAACGTTGTTCTTTACAAAAGTTGAGATTCTTGGGTACCCTTCTGATTCTGCTCTGGAATTGTATTTTTGATATGCTTAATAATCCACATCCAAAAAGAGAAGCTCAGTGGGGTCCTGTCTTTTATTTAATACACAGCATGTGTTCTTAACTACTGTTCCTCACAGACCTGTGCATGCTTCCTCCATAAGCAATTTTCATCCCTCTTTTATCTTAGAGTAAGGCTCTGTAAATGACCCTTACCAGTAGTTGGCCTTTTGCAGAGACTGAGCTGGTTGGGGTGAGGGCCCATGTCTGCGTGGGCAGAGGGGAGGGGGGGCTGTTTGCCTCCAGACCTGGTGCATTGCTCAGCAATTCATCAGCTGCCTCCCAGCCCTGGCACGGCACAGCCAGCGCTCTGCGGGTCAGCTCAAACACCAGAGCACATTCTCCTCTCCTCCATCCCAGTGCTTTATGACTTCTTGGGGTCAGAGGGAGCTGGAGTTAATTCAGCAAAAGAATCCTTAGACTGTGATATAAATTCCTTGGGTTGTTCATAAACTGTAAATGAAATTCTGTGCTCTGCTCCTTGGGCTTGAAAACTGGGGGCCAGGAGGTTACTTGCCTCCCTAAAGTTTTGAGCAACTTGCAGTGTTAACAGTGACTGGCTGTTTGTGCAGCCCTCTCAGTCACCTTACAGGTAGCTTTTTGAATCTGCTAACTGCTGTCCTGCATGTGTGTATTCATGTGTGCCTGGGTAATCTGTGTATACACACTTGTTATCTGCCTGATCAAAACATTGTTGCTTTCCTAATTAGTTGTGTTCTGAACCCTTTCATTGGTGCAGTGTAGGACATCAAGTTGTGCAATAGTGACAGTTGTTGTGAAGTAGTTTAGATTTGCAGCTAAATTTATTTTAGAGTTAAAAGAATTATGGGTTCTGACTGTAATTTCATCCTTTCCATGCTGTCTTTTGGCTGCTGTTACACAGAGACTGGTGAGGGCAACTAATGACCATAAATCTCCTCAGAAAATGCTTTTACATGCAAGTATATGTTAAAACATAACCTTATTTTGCTTTTGCTATCACAGTTCAAGTCATTAAAACAAAAACGAACATATTAGTGTGGAGTCATAATAAAAATCTTTGATTATTAACATAGTTCAATCATCTTTAACCACAGTAGACTTCAAAGTAGTTGAAGGAAGTAAGGAGTTCAAGCACAGCATAAATTTCAGTTATTACAGTGTAAAAAGTGTCACCAAAAGTTTAATAGCTAAACAAGCAACTGTTTGTTCAGGTACATAATAATGTACAGGCAGGATCCTCATTCTGGCAGATCTTCTGGCAAATTACCTTATAAATAATTTATATTTTCTTTCATGGAAGAAAAGATAAAAGGGAAGCTTGAAGGAACTTCCTCTCATCACAGTGAAGTATGTGAAAGAATGTGTCTGTATCTAGTCAGTGAACAGCTTGCAAATGTCTGCAGATAGGTTGTTGCTATTCAATAACTTATAAATGGTCTCTCTTTTATCTACCCAATTTAAAAAGGAGCTTGCAGAAGGCCTCAAAGGTAAGGATTCTGCATTTCTAAACCTTTCAGTTTATACATCATTGTCCTGTTTATCTCTAGACAACAGTTATATCTTTCAAAATACCTGTAAAGTTTCATGCAGCTGTCAGCTTCTTGTTGTCTGTAGCCATGAATGAAGAAATGGTCCTTTAAGGGGTAGATTGTTTGAATATTAGTGACATCTTTAGATTAGATGAATCACTGATTGATTAATGCATGGGATTTAAAAGACTTAGTTGACCACTGGGTTCACTGAAGTCATAGATGTTAGTTCTCCATCCATAGGGAAACCAAATTGCTTAATTCCGCTGATAGATGCAAAGAATGAAGCTGGTTTATTATTTAAAGTAAGTGTGTGGGGTTTTTATTTGTTACAAGAATCTTAATATCACTGTAGAACTGATGAGAGTCTGTAAGTAAGTAATAATGGTAGTTCATACTTTTGCTGCAGGGAGTCAGTCTTCTTATTTTGTAAGAGTTTTTTACTTAGACTTTATGAGTTATTTAGTTACAAATAGCCAATATCTCAGTTATATCACAATAATTTTGATGGACCAGATAGGGCAAACATTTTTTCTGTTGGTCTTAACTAGAGGTAATCTGAATTCTTTGAATAAACCCAAAACTTTGCAGAAACCAGGCCTTCTCAGCTGTGAAAATACCACTTCCATACCTCAAGGATGAAAGCGTATCTAAGTCTGCCCAAATTTGACTGTTGGTTAAAGTGAAGTAAGAAATGTCTGTAATTGACCCTTACCTGAGCTCAGTTTCTCAGGCAACAGGTCTTGGAGCAGTCAATGACTTTATCTGGCTCACTCTTCGGATAAAATTACCTGTGCGTTTGGTGTTTCTGGGTTTTGTCTCAGCTGATGTCCTCAAGCATTTTATCTTTCAAATCACTAAGTTGTGGTGTTCTTGGCATGAGAAAGCTAATCCTGCGTGGGCGCTTCTGTACCTTCTAAAGGGCTAAATTTTGGGTGTTTAGTGGTTGGACAACACCAAAGTGGTGAAATCTACTGAATATATTCTTGAAGTGTGAATATTTACTCTGCATTCAGTAATTGTTTTTCTGGCACTTTCTAATTTCAGCTCTTGTTTCCTTGAGTTCCTGCTTAACTTAATTTTGATTCCTAATGAAGTTCTTTTCAGCAGAAAAAGCTGCACTGGCAGCTGAGGGTAAATGTGTGAAGCTGTCAGGTGCTCCGTGTGAGCAGCCAGAGTTTCCAGGCATATGTCCCGGGTTAGAGTTTTGTTCACCTTTTGCCCATCCTCACATGCTGTTGAATGCTGTCATCACCCCAGCTTATCTCTGACTAAAAGAGCCATCTTGCAATTCCCATGCTGGGCTGCCCTGTGGATCATCTGGCCTGGAGTGTTGCATGTGTGATCCAGATGGCCCCCTTGCCTCCCAATTCCTCCCCAGGTGAATAGCTGCCTTCCCACTGCAGTTGGGTGATGGTGGAGTCTCCCTGCTCTCCCCTCTCCCCTGCCCCAGTCTTCAGCTGGGGCTTTGTAAAGGATTTAAACTTTACCATAAGTGTTCTGAAAGTTGGCATTTTGAAATAATATATATATATATACACATGCACACATAAAATCATCTTCTAATGCTTATAATAAGTAGGTCAGCATCTAAAAAGGAGCTATATTTAGAAGGTGGAAAAGGAGCTATATTTAGTAAATATAAATGGTAAATGGTCTGTGGAAGAGTTTGAAGGACCACATTGCTATAATTATATTTGTTTATTTCTTTAAGAAAACCAAAGAATATAGGTTCTTTGATGTTGCATTCACTGCACAGTATCTGATGGTCAGGGCAGTCTGTCATAGGGCTTTTTGTGATTTTCATGAGTGTTGACTTAGACCCCAAATGACCAAGCAGAGACATGTTAAAAAGTATATAAAAACTCCCCACCCTGATAATTTTGCTTCAAATTCTTTATTCCTTAATACAGCAGTTCCGTTCTAATAAAGATATCTGACTTTGTAATCAGTTTGTTTAATTTTTTTTGTGGCTTAACTGACTACACAGGGAATGCAAAACAGTGTGCAAAGACTGTGACTGACTTGAATTATTGTGTCGCAGTCTTTTTTAAATGTCAAGCTATAGCCACTGAAATCTTGAAATCTTAAAAAACTAGTATGTATTTGACTTTGTTTCTTAATTGTTTTGCTCCTGGGATATCTGAGTTTGGGAGACCAAACAGCACCTTGGATTGCAAATGTCTCATGTGAAATTGTCCATCCTGATTTGAACTGGAATGGAGGAATCTGGTGTTTAACTTTTCTGCTATGTTAAGGTTCAGTAGATATTGTGATCTTAATTACAATAGGGATGTACACACTTGAGAGGAAAAAAGGTATCAATTCTGTCATGACATGGTTTCAGATCAAAATCCCATATATTTTTCAATCATGAAATTGTTTTTCATAATCCTTGTATTAAGGTTAAATGTATTTTTATTACGTTAAAAGCTGTGTTTTTTTGTTCATACGAAATCTAGCAGTAGAATGTCTAGACTTTGAATTATGTTAAATCCTCTGCAATTTATCCTGGGATTATTTATTTGGGGCTGTTTGTACAGAAGTGCCATCAATGTGTTGAGCATTTTGTTCTGGGACAGCAGGGACAATATGACATTTGTTACATTTGACTTGTTTGGATGCTTTGCTATTTTAATGGTAGCGATTGGTCTCACTTATTGTTGCACCCACAGCATTACTTTCTGGGCTTGATGACTGGACAGGCTGGCAGATGTGTTCCCTCTGCCTGCTGGATTCTGACACTGGCCTGAAGGGAAAAGCCTGGTGGGATGTGTTATGAAGAGTGGAAATTGTAGTCTTGGGTGTGGGCTAATGACAGAGTTGCAAACAATGCAAAGGAGGGCAGGCCTTTTTTTCAGATACTTTCCAAATGCGAAGTTAGGATTAAGGCTAGATAGTGTATTTAGAAGTTAAAAGATTCCCCCCCCCCCATATTATTCATATCTTTGTGTAGAAATCAGATTTAAAAAACATTAAAATATTCTCTCTATTTATTTATTAAAATACATTTATATAAAAATGCAGATTGCAAGTGGCATAATTGTTAATTGGCATCAACTTTACCTGAGGCATATGCCCTCTTAGTGTGGTGTTCCCACACATTGACTGCAGCAATATGCTTCTGGCAGTAAATCCAAGCAGAATTGGAGTTCATCATGAGGGAAATCACTTTCTTTTACTTCGGTTCTTAGTAACTCCTTCTTGTGAGGACAAGAGAAATAGAGATACATGACTTGAAAGGGTATTTCCTTTGCTCATCTTAGTTATTCTCACTTTCAGTCTCCTCGTTAGAGATCGGTTCCTTTTGTGGTCAGAGAAGTTTTGCATCTGGAAATCTCCCAAGCATTTATTGTGCATGAGTTGACTTGAAGTTTAATATTCCTACGCTTATAATTGGGTTTTGCTGGTTTTTACCTGATTGTAGACGAGCGTGAAAGCACTGATGGATAATGTTACCTTCCCAGGAGCTTTTAGCACATCACACTTGTTCTCCAGTTCTTCTTAGTGACAATTCTAAGCTCTGTTGAAGTTACATGTTTCACAGTTGGTTGTGGAAGCACAGGGACACTTGTATACATTTGAAGCATTCAGGCTACAAAGATGAGTGAAAGAAAATAACAGAAAAAGAAGAGTCACAGTAAAATTACTTGGAGTGGGTCTTTTAGGTAGTTTTACAGGTAATTATTAGTGACACAAGTGCATGAGAAATTGTTTATATAATTTAAAAAAAAAAAAATCAAGATGTCACCAAACATCAGTGTTAAGTCAGGGCTGGGGTTACATACTAAACTTGATTTTTTTGGAGCAGTGAAGATGTTTGAAAATTGGCAGTACATAACAGCTGCTCAAGGCCTGACTTTTTCAGGTGTAACATGCTGATGTGGAGTCTTATTGTTGCCCTCTGCTGGCATCTCCTGCAGGCTCTTAATGCCTTCTCATCAAGTACCATGGTCTCCATGGTTGGTGTGAGGAGGACACTGTTAATGCAAAACAGACAAACGCAAATCCATCCTTTGAAAGCAAAAGTTTTTCTCTTTAAAGAAACTCAAGGGTAGGGGAGAGAAGGAGGAGGGTACAACTCCTACCTGTCAGCGCTCATCTGCTTACAAACTGCTGAAAGCTTGAACTTGTGCATTCAAAAGCCCTAAAACATAAAAATGTCAGCTGAATTAATTAAATATTTGAGTACTGACAACTGTTGGAGTGTTTGAATTTCGGAGGCATGGATTAAAGGCACTGAGGGTCAGGAGAGAGAGTATCATATGTCAAACTGCTCAGTGAGAACACAGCTATAACACAGTGATTGTTGTCATCAACCTTAAAAAAACCTCAACCAAGTTCACAGAGTTGTGCTTCCTGAGAGATGGCAGAACTCAAGAGAGGAAAATATTTGTGTTTCAGAAGTGCTTTGCTGCACGATGTTGTGCTATTGCCATTAACAGGGTACCTATACAGTAATAAAAGACAAAAAAGAAGCTTTTTTAACTCTAAAATGTAGTTAACCCTGGTTACCTATTTTCCAGGATTGAGTATGAGTGTTACTAAGTGTTTGACATTTGGACTGTGTTAAATCTTTCTATAGATGCAGAGATTCCTCTGTGATTGGAAAACAATGCATTCACTTAGCAGAATAGGCTTTGCTCAACTTGTATTTTCCAATGAAGGCTTGCTACACCTTCAGCATTGTGATTATGTAGAACAAATTCATTTTGCTAACAGAAAACTAGCTATTGTCTTAATTTTTGAGCGGTGTTTTGCAATGGGAACAACCTGGTCTTTGCTTTTTGAAGTGTCGTGTACAGTAAGAGGAGGCAATAGACTCAGATTCCAAAGCATTGCCTGAAGAGTTAAAAATTCAAATGCATTTCTTCCAAATTATGCAGCTCAGAAACTCTTTACTGTTTGTTTCTGAACAGCTCAGTTTCCACATTACACTAATGTGAGTTTGGGAAAATCGATGCCAAATGACAGTAGTTTAATGGAGCATTAAACAAATGTCTTTAAGATACAGGAGGCTGCAAGGGAGATGCTGAGATTGTTCTGCTTCCATTTCACTCATAAATTGCCACACAAAAATTGCAGAGACTTTTGATTACCTAGCTTCTAAAACAGCTCAGATGCAGCATTAAAAAAGAGTAGATTTTCTATTTCATTGGGATTCTGACACCAGAGGCCTCTAATAACGACCAGATGTGAAATAGAAGAAATATTTGGGAGCAGTTAATGCCTAACCATAAAAGTGACCATGTGTAAATCACTGGAGAATGTGGTTTGAGCAAGGGCATTAGGTGTTTTCTTTTTTGTTTTCTTTTTTTCCCCAAGGCGGTCTGTGTATATTCATATCTTGCTAGTACAAAATCAACCAGCAAACAGGAATATTTTTGACCCAGCACTGCATCCTGCTCAGGTCGACCTTTATTTGTAATTTTTCTAATACTTAGATCTGTGGTTGTTGGAACAGAGTGTGAAGATAAGGCCAGCAAAAAGTACTTTATTTGACAAACAGCTGTGCTGCAAGGCCTTCTTGTACTGAGGCCATATTTATGGACTCTGCTGCTTTTCCTGTTGCCAGGTGAGCGTCCCTACCAGTGTCCTTACTGTGACAAAGCCTTCAGCAAGAACGATGGCCTGAAGATGCACATTCGCACCCACACAAGGGTAAGTCCCACACCGGGGGGGAAGTGAAGCTTGCTTTTTATGGTTACTGGAGGATTGCCTGTGAATCATGGGTGGTGAAAAGCAATTAATGGCTGTTTGTGTAGGGATTAGCCCATGCCAACCAAGATATTTTATACTTATCAAAATAAGAGGCAAAGACTCAAGTCATTAACTTATAAATTCTAATTATGACTCCCTTACTGACCTTCTGGTTTTTTCTGTGTTTGATTTCTTTTATGTTGAAATAATAGCAGTACTAACCTCTTCCTGTAAGCTGTGGGTATTTATAGACATAAATTAATTTTGTTGACTGAGTAAACAATCCTGTAAATGCTTCACTGTTATTGAAACTTCAACATCCAGTGCTTTGATTCTTACTGTCTCTGTAAAATAGGACTAGAGATCCTGCATGAAGTTTTAGTTGGTTCACCCCAACCTATAGAAGTAACGAGTAGTTTGTGCAGTGCTTCCTGCTGGTTCATTGGGAGCAGGCAAGTCCCATGTTGTTAGTTGTTTCTCCTTTTTTCCAGCTGTTAAATCACTTTAAGAAGTGCTATAAATTCTTTTCTGTTGTTGCTGTCCCACACTGCTCTACTTGCACCAGGAGAAGTTGCATGGCCATCTAAATTCTATGTGGCTGTGTGTGGGAGGAGTGGTAAACAAGCTCTGAAACAGCACCAAATTTCTTTTTTTTTTTTTCCTGATTTGTCACATGGTTTGAGTAAAACAACAACCCCCCAAACCAAATGTGATATGTGTCCATATACTTGCGATGTCTTGATCATCTAGAGCTGAAAGGTCACATTTCAGTTTTTCTGGTTTTGTTGTGTGTGCCAAGCAGACTCCTGGTCATCTTCACAGTTATGCTCTAGGATTAAAAGATGCAGGCACAACTTTGGTTTGAGGTTTTGATTCCTTGTGGTCATGCTGCTCCTATTCTAAAATGTCACAATGAGGCTCATTTGTTCATTTATCCCCATTTAAATATTTTTGTGCTTTGAGGTAAAAGAATCAATATCAATAACATTGACATTACTAGTAATTTTCAAAATTGAAGCCTGTTGCTATAATCCTGCATGTTCCAACTTTCCCTCTTCTTCACATTTCAACACCGTGCTTAATTTTTAAGTAGAGCCGGACAGATAAATCCAGAAGGCATTTTTGTATCATGTGAGCCTACAATATAGAAATAAACACAATCATAGCACCCTTCTCGTAAATATGTTTTTAAAAAATGTCTGGTCTTTTGGCCAGAAAAACTGTGAAGTAGCTTACAAGTAATACTGTGACATTGAACAAGGAAAATATCACTGTAGAGATTAAATCTAGATGTGTTTTACCAGTGGGATTAAATGCCAAACCTGATGCTGTGGATCAGGGAAGGCTGCTGGAAAAATCATTGTAGAAAGTTGATTAAGGTCTGGCAGCTGCTAAACTGAGCACAACCTGGGTGGCCACAGGTGTCAGCTCCAACTCTGGAGTCAACAGAGAAGGAAAGCCGAAACCCCACTGAGCATGGAAGGGGAGAAAACACCAACCCTTAATATTAAAATGTCACCCGAGTGCTGATTTGTTTCTATGAAAGTCGATGTGTTCAGTTTATGGTTTGATGGTTTGGGTTTTTTTTTTCCTTAAGGAGAAGTATAACAACCTAGGAAAACACAAATGAGGAACTCATTGAAGTTGTTGGTGAAATGAATTTACAGACCATATCAGCTTGGAGGAAGCATATGCAGACTCCAACCTTCACAGGGCAGTGAACTTCAGCTCCTTCCAAAGGCTTTAGTCAGTGCCTGACATCATATTGCAGAGCTTGAGCTTAAACACATGCAAAAATTATGTATGTGGCTGCAATAGAATTGCTGATGTTTGAGAATCTGGTCATTGATAAGTGCCCAGAGTTATTGTCATGTCAAGTTGGTGTTTTAATTACTTCTGGAAATGGTGGGTTCATTACAGTTTGTTTTGGTGATGGAAAACAGCAAGAGTGGGCGCCACTTCCAAATGGCTTTTCATCACTTGATTTGCATATTCCATATTTCCATATAACAGATATATGTAACTTTTATAGCTTGTTTAAAAATTTGACTTTTGGTGGGTGGAAGGCTGCCTGTAATGCTCAAATTGCACATTTCTGAGGTAATTTAAATCTACAGACATTTCGGTATATCTGAGGTCCCTTTTTTCCCATGCATAAGTGCCTACTATTTAAAAACACATAATTAAATAAGTTTTTAAAAAGCACCTAATGTTCAGAGATTGTACTGTAAGGCATAGAAAATGAGGTGATAAGCATATTTTTGTAACTCTGCAACTAACTTTACTTGATGCTTGGCCAGTGTATATATTTACATATACATATACATATATACATCTATATATATAGGGAACCTAATGCTGCCCCCTCTTTTCTTCTTTAACCCAAAAGAATATTAAAATAATACTACATAAAAAATAATACCTGAACAATTTTACTTGTTCTGTGTTTCCCAGGAAATATTTGGGCCTAAAGTTTGCAAGAAGGTCATGTGTTCTAGAAGCAACATACAATGCTATTGTCAAAAAAAAAAAAAAGGACTTTGGGTACTAAATATAGTCTTCTGTGCACATGACAGTGTGTAATGAAATAATATGAAGTGTTGAATGAATTTTGATTTTTTTTTTCGCATATTGGACTTTATCTGTATTTCCCTGTTGGTGAGATACGAGTGAATTCCCAAACATCTGTGTGAGGGTGATGACTTTGCCAGGGCTGTGGTTTCCTTGCCTGTGGAATCTGTGTTTGTGCACATGGTGTAGAAGGTTTGAATCCCACTGCATCTATATTTTCACACTTTTTTTAATGGAATGTTGACTGATGAGTGTAAATGTACTTTTTCTATATTGATACTGTTCTTTTTCCAGGAGCAAATGAACATCTATTGAATTTTCATTGTGGCTGATTAAATAAACTTTCACTAAATCTTTAAAAGCAGAAATGACCTTGGAAGTTTAAAAACCCCAAAGAAACAAAAACTTTTCAGATTACAGGTATCAAATAGGCAGAACTACTATGGAAAATGGGAAGTTAATGATATGGTAAAGTCCAACTAATTGCATATACTCGAGCTTTTAAGAAATATACTTTTTTTTCCTGTCAGGAATTTCAGTGAAGATGCAAGTTTTTGTTTTCATTATAAATTTTATTGCAAGAAATGGTGTTTTTTTTCAATACTGAATTAACTAATACTGAATTAGTTGAGAAGTGTTCTAACAAGAACATTAGTAATTTCTGTTAAAAGTCACTTTTTTGTTGAAATCTGTCAGAATGCTTTCACATTGTTTCAACGGAAAAGTTGAAATCAGTATTGGATGTGTTGGATATGGGGTTTATTTAAAGGATTTTACTTTTTAACTGAGGAAATGTGTAGTTGTAAAGCAAATTTTTTTTTTTTTAATTGAGTCTAATCATTATAAGATTGAAATCCCTACCACTCCTGTAGAGTTGTAAATTTTTCTTCTGGCCAATGTTACTTTAGCAATTCAGTGCAGGTCTGATGGTTTAAGAAGGCCTCTGTCTCTGCTCTAACTCCCAAAACCTTCCAATTACTGAGAGCGCATCTTGTTATTTCTTGCACATTTTTCACCCTCAGATACAAAACTGGCCTCCATTAAGTTGCACCATCTGTGATCTGAAGTGACTTTTCCTCTCGTCTCACCAGGGAATGTGTTGCTAGTGGCGATGACCTCACAGAAAGCACCAGTGATGGCTTTTTCCTGATGTTAATCACCTTAGGTTTGGGTTTTTTTAAGGCTGAAACATAACTAAACATCAGCTCCACAAACCATCCATGTTTCTGTGGCGCTTTCCTGCCTTCCTGCATTATACCTCCATTCCCAGCCCTGCAATTTAGGTGGAAACTGCTATTTTATGCGTCATGAGCCCCGTGTTAGGCTGCCTCGTGTTTCCAAACCCACGAGATGTTGCTTTTCAGGCTGGTGTAGCCCTTAAATTGTTCCTTCAGTTCACCTTCAGGTGGGTTTTTTGGCAGAATGGTACCTGCTCCGGTCACCATCTTTTGATACATTCCATGTACAAGTGGCCAAAGGGCTCCTGAGGGACACGTCAACATGAATAATTAGCAATAATTAAAGCAAAGTGTTACTGGTATTAGGAGACAGTTGAAAATACTCAAAGCAAAGGGTTTATGTGAAATACACAGCTGACTTAAACTTAGCATCACTCCTTCAGTGCCTGAGGTGCCCTTTCGATAACGCTTCCTGAAGAAGTTTATCACTGTCCTCCCAATTTGTAAGCAGATTTCCTGCATTTTCAGGTTGGCAAAGCTGTAGGAATTCCAGGTTTCTGCTAGAGAAATTAGATTTTGGTAGCTGCAGACATAACTAGTTTATTTTCATGTTATCTCTCTGGTCATGTTTGTTCATTCTAGGCCGTGTTTTTCCATTCTGGCTGATTTTTCTTTTTTCTTTAAACTATTTTTTCATTAACCCTCTGTTCAAGTGATAATGCAAATACATGTAGCAGCAAATGATGTTCATTAAGAATAATACAGGTATTTTTAAACTCCACATAAAAAGCAGTTTGAAAGCAGGACAGTGTTACTGTATCTGCATCTCATGAGCAGGCATTAGGAGGCTTTCTGGGAGAAAAGGAAAGCTTTGTTTTAGAATAATGAGAAGAGAAGATTTTATTTTTTTTTTGTGTCCTGTAACATCATCATTATTCATGTCTGGCAATGTCTTCTCACATTCATGTCACAAGTGTAAATGTTTACATGTAATATAAGATCTGATAGACTTGCTTTTTTTCTACTGAATTCAGTAGAATATAAAAATATTAGCTTGAGAGAGATTAGACCCAGGTTAGTTCTGGGATTTTCGGTGTACTTTGTATGTCAATTAAAAGGGTTATTGAATAACATTTTGGTAGTCAAGTTCACTTTCTGACTGCTATAAATCTGAAATCACTGTAATAAATTAGCTTAACCAAAAAGTAAAGAATAAAGTCTCTTGAGTGTGAGTTCAGCTCAGTTTAAAATGTTCTTTGAAAGAGTTGTTAGAACTGTTTTTAATTCTCATTTATTTGAGCCTTGAGCCATGATTTATTTGGATATAATAGTGTCTAGATTATATTTGTCTCACTGATGCTGTTTAGCTCATGTAACAGTTCTAAATTCAGACTGGAAAAGTAAGTTGGAGACACTCCTCCCAAAGTCATTCATGTTTTGCCTGCCTAAGGCATTTTACCAGTTTTCCAGGAACAACCACATGCACTAGTGCTCAGCTAATACACATAATGTACTTATATTTCTTAAGGGAGATACAGTCAACTACAGAGCAGTTCAGATATTCTGCATTTAAATGTTTCCATCTGCTGTGGTTGCAGAATGCTCTGTGCACATGTTCCATGGAGCTGTTGAGGGTGGTGCCAATGACAAATCAAGGTGTGGTTTGTGAGTCAGCCATGCACAGGCAGATAAGTGTGTACTGCAGGCACTGTTTTATTTGTCTGAGTTGTTAAAATGTTGCTTTCCTCTCACTTTTAACATAGTGAACTGAAAATCATCAGAGATGGGAGCTTTTAAGTTACATACTGATCTTACTGCAGCACACTTCCCAGAATACCATTTGGGCTCTGCTTGGCCTTTCCTTGTTTAGAGTCAGGGAGGTTGTAAATCCTGACTTACCTGCTTCTATTTATACCTGGCGTGCTTAAAACTGTGATATTAAATCACTGCAGTATCAGCTCCATCCTGTCTCTCTCGCTCTCCCCGCTCTCTTCCTCCTTTGTATCACCCATAAAAGAAAACACATGTAATCCTTTGGCTTTGCTGCCACCCCAGTCATGGCCTGGCAGATACTTTTACAGCAGAGGGCATATTTATGATTCTAGCAGTTCCTGACTCCTCTGAAGTCAGACTTGGATGATCTTCCCAATGAGTTCCTGTTCTGTTGACAGTTTGCAGGTTTTTCCCTTTGCTTCGTGTTTTAAAAGTGTCCAGCGTCCTTCTAACCTCATCTCTGGTCCCTGTTGTCCTTCTGAGGTGGCATTAATTTTTTCAGACCTGTTGCTGTGGTTTTTATCTCTTTTTTTGTTCTCTGTTCACATTGAGAGCAGTGGTGGTTCTGCCAAGCAAGCATCATCTTTTCCATGTTACAAATGTTGCTTTCTCCAAGTATTGTGCAACAGGAATTTGATACTGGGGGGGAGAAGGAGGAGAGAGAAAAGGAAAGAGCACAGAGTTTTTTGGTTTTAGTCTCTCAGAATGATGTCCTCTTTGAAACCAACAACAAAAAAGACTTTTTCTCTGGAGGTAAACTCAGGGCCAAGTTTTGCTCTGGGCAGCGCTGCTGATATTACTGAGACAGGCACAGATGTGACTGGAGGGCAGCTTTGCTTTGGGGAGAAGGGGCTGGTGGGAATCACAGTCGTGTCTGCTGAACTCACTGCAGTATGCAGATGTAAGGCATCTAAAATGAGATCAAAGCTCTGTATGTGCTTCATGCACTACATATGGGAGTTGGAATACCAGTGCCAAGAGGAGGCTTGGATACACCCTTTTTTGCCACAGAGCATAATACAAATGGCCAAACAATCTGGGGGAAGGTATCCAGCCCAGGTTTGTGGCTTCAGCTTTCCAGAGTGTATAAAGGCTCCTTCTCCAGAATGGAACCCTACAGTCCCTTTACCTCTGAAATGAATGAACCAGTCATAATCCAGTCAACTCTTGAGGTACCTGAAGAACCAGGTGATAGAAGGGAGCGAGTCCACCCGGTGCAGTTTGCAGGAGTGAGTGTTTCCAGAGGTGTTTAAGATGTACACGTCGTATACTCTACTTTGCACTTTCTGTGCAACAGCCTACCCAGAGAAAGGCTGTTTTTGGAGGACTCACAGAAATGTGGTTTGTGTTAACCACAATGCAAAACCAATTAAGGGGTTTATGCACAAACCTGCTTTTCATATGACTTATTCATACAATTCCTTTAGAAATGCAGTCCTACTCCATGAAGTCTTCAGTCAGTCTAGCAAAGCTCCCTGTGACATGAAGTTTTTGGTCTAGATGATGGGTTTTTTAGGTAATTTGTTATGTTTTCTTTTATACTGAGGAATCATGGAAATAATGCTGCTTCTTCTAGGAGACCTCATGGGAGGGGACTCCAAAATGAAGAACCCCATGTTCACCCCTGCTATGGTCTCTGAACCTGCAAAGAGTAGCTCTGAAGAGAGACTCGGGTATCCCCAGAACAGCCCTAATTTATAGTAGTCTGCTGTGTTGGGTGTGTGGCCTGTGCTGGTGAATCCTGGCGGGATTCAGCAATATATGGAGACCTGGTTGTTCCCAGCATACTGAGAATAGGGATTCAATAGCCAGAGAACTTTTTCTCTTTGTTGCGTTAGCACCTGAGCTGAGTTGTTCAGCCTCACTTATCCTTGAGTCCCACATTATCTCCCAAAAGGACTTTCAGTTCACTGCCTATTATTTTTTAATTCGTAGCTTTAATGTTTTTATTGCCTATTGATTTTGAGTCATTGCTTTCAATTTAATACAGTAAAAACTGTTTACTTTGCCTAAAATAACCTTCTTCAGAACTTCAGCAATACAGAATTAGAGTCCACAGGAAAAAGTAGGATGAAAGAACTATAGTTGATTCAAAACTAAAGGTGCCTCTAGAGTGTTCAAATTTTAATGAGGCCATGTGCAGTGCCATAATGCAAACTTTGATGTTTGATTTATTTAAGTGTTGATTTCCATACAGTTCTTTGGTAACTTTAGTGGAATCAAGGTGGAATTACACCTTACACTAAATTTCTGTATTCAGGAAGAACTTTAAAGAAAAAAAATCTTTACCTAATTGGTTTTCCTTACATATCTCTAATTCTTTGAGGTCAGTGAGATTGCAACTTTTATAACATCACATGTTACAGTAGCTGCTAACCAATAGTTCTAATAAAAATACAGATGGCTTGGTTACCATCTGCACTTCTTTTGAGATTCTGCAATGAATATGTGATTAACCTTCTGTCACCACTTCTGAAAAGAAGTTTTTGCTCTGCCACAAGCTTTCCTTGTATCTTCTCTCCCTCTCCTCACCTCTTCCCCTGCTTGGAAACCTGCTAACAAACCTGAGGTTTTGTGGATAATTTTACTTGTCTGGATGCTTTAAGCATTTGTGGACGATAAAGGAAAGTACATTGGAATGTTACGTTTCTGTACCTTTCAGGTGACAAAAAGCAGACTCCCAAAATGGCTGGGTTTGAAGGACTGGAACAGATAATTAATTCATAAGTAGGTGTTGAAGTGGAAACTGTCAGGCCCCAGCTTTCCCAGCTTTCACTTCATCATTTGAAAGTTGTTCTCTGTTGTTTTCACTGACTGTAATCCCTTAGAGAGAATATAAAACTTGCACCATCAGGCATGGAATTCCACCCCTTTAATGACTCGGGCTCTGTGTTGACTCACTTTCACTCCCTGTTGTCATTCCATGCAGGAAAAGCCGTACCAGTGCTCGGAGTGTAACAAGGCTTTCAGTCAGAAGCGGGGCCTGGACGAGCACATGAGGACCCACACCGGAGAGAAGCCGTTCCAGTGTGATGTGAGTCCAGCTGTCCTGTCTCCCTGGCTCCAGTGCAGCATAGGGACTTAATTCCAGGGAGACCACGGCTTTGCACCTCTTGGCTGTGGCATAAAGTTACCCTTCATCTGGCCTTTGATTACCCAGACATTGAAAGACCATTCAGGGAATTTTATGTACCCGCTCCTGTTGCCAAGAGCATTGCACATCTTATTTTATGGGTTTGGATCCCATAAGAGTTATTTTCACTGTTATTAATGCAATTTGGATGTTACAAGTTACAAATTCACACTGGTTGGGTTCCCATATAAATTTGTGCAACAGGTAAATAGTTGGAGATCAGCTTATGTAGGAAAAGGTATCTAATTTATTACATGGAATCTGAATGATTCTGATGGTGAATGACACAAATATTTCCAGTTTCTACTGAAATCTGGTCTGATATTTTCAACATGTGCTCATTTTTCTGTCATTCAGTGGAGCAGTCTGGGGTGCTGTGCACACTTGCAGTGCTGAGATGGAGCCTATCATGTTACAGTCCATAGATCACTGTCAGGTACCTTTCCTTCACGCACCCCATTTGTACACGACATCTCAGCTTTTGGGAGGTAGTGGGGGGGCTGAATGTGCAGAAACTGGTGGGAAATAATGTCTTTCAGAACTATTAAATGCCAAAATGTAAGCTGCTGCTCAAGGATTTAGGGGGAAGTCATCAGAACAGGATATAGCATTAGTATAGAAACTTTGTGTTGTGATACTACCTCTTAATGAATCTGGCACAAGGTTGCCAGTTTTCAGTTATGTCCTAGATGACTCAGTCTGAGCAGTTGTAAATTTGCTCAGAAACTTCTAAAATGAGATGCAAAGTTAGAATAACAGCCTGGCAGGAAGAGTTGCAAGGGTCTGTTAACTGGTCTGGTTTTTAGTGAATAAACTGATGTCATTTCATTGAGAATAAAATATATTAATTTCATGGAAAAGTTCAGCTCAAGTATTTTGCTGATGTCTACAAGTGAGGAGATTTGCTGTATTCTTTTGGGATAATTTCAGTCTGGCTCTAAGTAGTACCTAGAGGATTTCTCTAACTCCACATCATTGTCAATAACTTTTTCAGATTGCTGTACTGTTTATCAGCTGTTGGCCAGCTTGCAGTGTAAATGCAATCTTTCCCACACTGTGGATCCAAGATTCACTGGTCTTGGATTCACAGTGTGCTTTTTTCAGACTGACTTGATACGGTGGTTCTATTTTGTTCCTTTTTCCTGTCCTTAATTCAAAATAGGAGCTGCATGAAAACATGCTTTCCTGCTTCAACTTTTCCTTCAGCTTTCCTCATGAATTAAATAGAATTTACTTTCTCAGATCACAGCATTTCTAGGAACAGCTGGAATCTCTGTCTAGTCCTAGTCCTTCTCTTACACGGTGCATGTTACCAGATGTTTCAGTAGTTACAGGAAAACCCGTAGTGGACAATTACAGAAAAATGTGCCTATGGGAGACATTTATTATGGGCTACCTGATACTGAATTGTCTTTTTACACTCAGCTATTCTCACCTACAATTTTTTATCCTGTTCAAGAAAGTTGTGGATGTTATTTTTCTTATAATGACTTGAGTGGTAATTTATGACAACAGCCTCCCCAGATTCTTAACTGTGGAATACCACATCCCAATTTTTTTACACTGTATTTTTGCTTTAAAAATATTTGTTTCCAGAATCAGAAATAAAAACAGTGTTTTCCTGTCTCACTCTCTCAGGCACATGGAACAGGCATTACCATCCAGGACTGAGTCACATGTGAGGCTAATCCTTGTACCCTGTTTGATGAAGGTGCTACAGTTTATTTATGTGCCTATTGCTGTGTCTTATCAGTCAGCAGGAACTTGGAGTCTCAAAGCTCTTGCATCCCACAGATCATAGTGGGAATTGAATATTCTCATTTTAAGATGAAAATTCTAATACACGTCACATTGGAAAGTGAGAATAACTGAAATATGAAGGTACAAAATGCAGTTTGTCCTAACATATTACATTTCTGTCCTCTCAAGGCCAGCTTGTTTTTTCCTGGAGGGCAGTTGAGCTTCAGCTGCCTCAGGGTCAGAGACAACAGATGATGGTGTGGGGGCAGCAAGGTCAAGTGCTGCCTGTCCTGGTTTCTGTCCAGTACAGTATTTCCTTGCACTGTGCCTCCAGTTGACCCTACACTTAATTTCAAATGTCAGTCTTTTCCATCCTCCCTACTTGACAAAAACTTTGATCATTTTGAAGAGATTGATTAGAGTTCAAGTGCAACATTAGCAAGAGTGGTTGTAAATCTACGAAATACCAGTCTTGCTTAAAAAATTGATATATGGAGCAAACTCTTAAAAAAATCCCCAAAACTTTTATGCATAAGCACAACACAGGATGTGCCATGTCTTTAATAATCCTGTGCATTCCATGTTCTTTCTCAAGAATGAAGGTAGCACAACGTGCCAGAGCCTTGAAGGGACAGAAGGACACATAACAAAAGGGTGGCTGTTGCTTGGGTCTGAAAGAGGTGATTATACAGTGGGGGGAAAAAGTTGGACAGTTAAAGTTGCTGTGTAAAAGTCCTTGTTATTATGTCATGTCATAAAGCCAAAAATGTTCCATTGCAACAGCACATATACAGTGTCCTTGTCTGGGGAAACACTTTGGGGACAAAAACTTGCCTCTGGCAATTGCCCTTTTTATGGCCATTGAATGATTTTGCCTTAATTGGCATAAAATACATGTACTGGAGGTCAAAATTATCCACTCAGCTCTAGTTGTCTGTCTCAGTTTCCAAAGGAATCAGGAATCAGTAAGCATTTTCATTAGTTTGGCACCAATATGAATTTAAAGCTTCATTTTTCTGAAGAGGTGTTATCCTGGGTTCCCTGAGATTTTTCTTTTTCCTGCATGAAAGAGATTTCTGTCTGGAATTAACCTGGAGTTTTAAGTTTGCAAGCCTATGGGTGTTCATTCTTGTTTAATTATATGAGTCTTGCTTATTCCATTTGTCAAATCAGCAGCATACTTCCTTATTTTTTTGCCTTATCCTGAGAAATTCATGCATGCAATATATCGTTGGATGGAAGGTGAATACAACAATAACAGCGTGATTTTAGTTGAGTTGATGTCTTGCCTTAACTTTTAATTCTAACTTTTCTTGGCTGAGCTTGTTCTTAACCTTTCATGTTTTTCATTTTAACTTCAGCACGGGAATTTTTGTAAGTGCTGGCTTTAGCATGGCAGAGTTCCTCTTCCTTCTATCCATTTATTCAAATGGAGAATGAATTGGACAGCTTGGAGATCAGTGGAGGAAGGGAAGCAGCACACTAGATAATAAAGCAAAAGAGTTTCACCTTCATTTGCTAGATGTCTTCAGTTTTCTTGGCCAGGCAGAGAGGCGCTGGAACAGTGAGGTTTCCTTTATATTAATTGTTAACCTTTCTTGCAATCTTCAGAGCCTCTTTATTCTCACTCCTCCCCCCTTGTAACTGAGCGAACTAAGATGTCCTTGTGGAGGTGAGGAAGAAAATATTACATTTGAGGTCCAACTAACAGAGGCCTGTGATGTTTTATCACCATAATTTTTCACCATCCCAGATAAAACAATAGGTTTAAAAAAACAAACAAACCAGCAAACAAGAATAATAGTGATCTTTAAGGTGCTCTCTGAAGGAGTTATTCTTCCAAAGACCAGCTCATTTGTTAAGCACTGCAGGTATGTGTGGCTGTGCCTTCAGTGGTGCCATATAGGGTGCATTATACATCCTTGAAGTTCTAATGCTTCATTTGGCTTTGTCCTGCCTTCCCTGTCCCAGGTGTGTGATCTGTCCTTCAGCCTGAAGAAGATGCTGATCCGCCACAAGCTGACCCACAATCCCAACCGGCCCATGGCAGAGTGCCAGCTCTGCCACAAGAAGTTTACAAGAAATGACTACCTCAAAGTGCACATGGAAAACGTCCATGGGGAAACCGACAGCTAATTACAGCCTCTGGGAGAAGAATGGATCCAAAGCAGTGCATTTGATCGTGTACAAACTCCAGACTTTTCACCTGGCTTGTAGGAATTTTCAGGAGAAACAACTAGAATGTGATTTTTTTCCACTTTTTAAAAAAAATGCTAGTAGAAAAAAAAAAACAAAGAAAGATGTTCACCTGATTTAGAACATAACTTGACAATAAAAAGTTGAAGATAAAAGAACTTGGGGAAAATTTTTTGTCCTCATTTGAAAAAAGAAAAAAGGCAAAAAAATGCTTTAAGCAAACTTGTCCTTGTTAATTACATCCCTAGAAATGTAGTTATTAATAGCATTACCTGGAAATCCTGGACTCTTGCAACTGAACCTTTGGCTGTCAGCAACTGTGTTTCTGTATCTAAGATACAAGGCTCCATTAAAACTATTTAATTTGAAACCACGCAGAATTTGTCATTCCAATCGATTGCCGATTGCATCCAGGCTTATTTTATCCATATCATAATTCTGCATTTTGTTGTAAACTGATTTCTTCTCATTTTATTTACAGCTTTCTTATTGCTGTATGAAAGTCATTGACTTGAATTGGTTCTTGAGATGCCAAAGTGTATGAGTACAGAAGCTGTGGAATTCTGTCAACATAAAGTATGAGATAGAGGAGGATTTATTTCTTCTGGTTACTAGAAACAAGAACTAAAGTGAAAACTTTGAGCAATTCAGTTTAAGTACTGCATTCATTCTCCTGGCAAGGCAAGTGGAAACACATCTTACCAGAGTGGCTTGAGCAGCTACAGTTGCTGGCTTAACATGTACTTGATTTCCTGGTGAACAGCTGGTTCTTCCTGCTGAATCAGATGCCCTGGATTTCTTCATCCCACTTAGCCACCTTTTTTTCTCCCCCCCTTATTTCTCTTCATAAGCGCTGGGAAAAATATGGCTTTACTACTAAGTAAAAATCAAATTCTTGTTATCAGTGAGTTGTTTACTGCAGGAAACTCTTCAAAAGAGTTCCCACAGGCCCTCTTGTACCAGCCTGATAACCAAGAAATCTTTATGTACAAGGACAGTAAAACTGTAACTTCAGAGGGTTAGAGTGAAATTCCTGAGTTATCAGCAGTTAATATTAAGGCTCTGGCATTAGCAAACTGTTCATATTCATTTTGGACCTGTCAGTATTTTGTCAAATGTACTTGCAGTGGGACATTTTGCTTCTAGATTTCATGGGAAAAGAATTCCGCTTCTTTCTGAACTGCAGCAGGGGCATTTATGTGAAATGAACAGCATAGTTCTTTATCTCATGGTAGACTCTACCCAAATCTTTTTATCACATGGGAGATTTTCTACTCAGAAGAGCAAAGAAAAGAGTGTTATGCAGTAACACTTGAATATTTTATTGCATTTAGTTTTTCTGTTGAAATGCGTATGCTTAATTGTTTTAAAATTGTATAGGATTATTGCAGATTTTGGAGGAAAAGTGGGATTATAAGTAATTCTCTTGTTTGTGAGAACCACCTATGTGTAAAAGCATGCTAAGTCTTCATGGGACTTTTTGCTTCCTGAGAGGTACATGGAACTTGGAGACTTTGCCAGTTCCATACAAATAATTTGTTCCTATAAATCCAGTGTGTTGTATGTGTGGCAGACAAATATAAGCATTATAAAGTGGAGTAGAGAATACTTCCTCTCCTTGTTTGTGGAGATTTTTGTAGAATTTATCAGAACAGTGTTTTTCTAAGTCCAGAGGACTTTAATTTATTGCTTCATTTATTATGAAAATGAATGTAAGTGTTGGGGTAGCAAAAACAACCAGTACCATATGCTGACATGTGAGTTGGTGTTTTAGCTATATTTTCTTAATTATCTGCAAGGAAAATTAGGTTGGTGACTTTTTGACACATCTGGGGTCATTTTGACATCAATGAAATCAAGAATTCAGTCCTAGAAAACCCAAGATTACAGTTCTTTATATTTTTCTGTCTTTATATTTTTCCTTCTTCCATTTGGTTGATACAAACTAAGGCATGGAGGACAGCAGAAGGGAAAAAAAAACACTAAAGAAAAGAAAAGAATTCAGAATTGAAGGTTTCCTAAGCAGTTTTTGAGGGACAATGCTGTTAAAAAAACAAAGAACTTTTTTTGGAAAGAAAAGGATCATGTAATACATTTACATATTTTGCATAGGGTTTTTGCCAGAGATTTTTGCTTCCAAGTTATTGCATGTTTAGGGTTAATAACTGCTTTTGAGAAAACTAATTGCTGAAAGTCAACAACTAAAAAGGAGAATGTACCTTTGTTTTAATTATTTCTGGATAAGTGACTATATATATATATTAAGATTAATCATGCTGTGTATAATCAACAGCAGCAGTTAAATTATTGAAGCTTTGATCTTGTTAATGGCTTCAGTAGAAGGAGGGATAGACAGGATCCATGTGGGAGTGACAGACCTCTGTGGGAACACCAGGAGTAGGTACAGGAGGCTGAAGCCCCACTTTAGGTGAGCGTCTCTTCCATCATGTCCTCCAGGAACTTTTCCTTTGGGCTAAAGCAGCTCCTGCAGAGCCAGCACCTGGCACAGCACCTGCCGGTGTTGCCATGGCAAGAACCTACCCTGTTCTTTCCACAAGGGCCTGGAATTTCTCGCAGTCAGAGGTAATATGTTTCAGATTACTGAATTCATGGACTGTGTAATTGATTTTACATGCAATGCAGACTTCCCATTATGCAATATATTTCTATTTGATCATAGCCTTTTTTAAAAAAAACAACAAACCAAACCAGGCACAAACCAAAGAAACAGAAAGAAAAAATACAAACCAGCAAACCCTTCTTCTCTGAGTAAAAATTTCCATTGACAGCCTCCTACTTAGTATTGCCTTTGGGAAAAATAGAGGATGTTCCCTTCACCTGATTTTGCGAAATGGTAAACTGAAACCTGTTGGTTTAAGGGTGATTGTTAATTTGTTTAGTGTTTTGGGTTGGTTTGTTAATCACCATTTATTAAAATGCTGACTTTTTCATAGAAAGTTTTACCTTACTCAATAACATGAAAAGCTAGAGAGATTCCTAAAGTAAAGTGTAGTCACTGTCATTTTAGAAGGTTGTGATTCTTTTCCCTACTTTCCATAATTTTCTGCAGATCATAACATTCTATTTGTTCTCTTTACTTTTTCCATTACAGTTGGCCCCTCTTGGAGAGAACTCCAACTCTGATGTTGGGAACAGCGGCACTCTCACTAGTTCCTTTTGCTTTTCATTCTGATCAGATTTATGGCCAAAAGGTGATACCATTTATTAATATAATAAATATCCTTTCATTTGCTAACATTAAAATTCTGGTTTGTCTGTATGAATCTGAAGGATTTGATGTATCCTTTAATTTAAAGCATTAAGTCCTAATTGGAAATTGGATAAAGGAGGAAATAGTGTAAGTTAACGTTTGCCAGGCATGTTATGTTGTTTTAAACTGTGCCCTTTAATGCTCTGTTATGTGTCGGTAAGTACCAGTGCTGTTATTCTTCAAAGATCTCTGATTATGTTTTAATATTTTAGTTTAAGAGATAGAGCTTAAGAGTCCCTCTAAAGTATCGCTTTTAGTGGAGGGGCTCAGTATGCTGCTGTCAGTGCGTGAACAGGGTACAGGAAAATGTTGCCAGTTCAGTCACAGGCTCATGGCACTGAAGTGTTGGGGTTCGCGTCACAGGGAGATTTGAAATTTGCTTATTTGGTTTTTTAGGCAAGTGTGAGCTCAGAATACAGCAGCAGTTACAGCTGTAAAGCTTGAACACCCTTGAATTCTGACAGCTGATTTTTGTCTCTTGTATGTTCTGTGGCACATCAAGAAGATGTAGTAATTGAAGGATGTGCAGTAACAGTTGAAAAGTTCTCACTGATAAACAGTTTCCTTGACCTGGAAAATTATTCATTGAATGTTTCAACCTGGGACTGCCAGTCATAATTTTATTTAATTTAGTTATTGTTTATTTTATGAGTCTATTTTATCCCCTGTCCCCTTTCCTTTGTAATCTGTTGCTGAACCTGTAGTATGCTGTGAGCAAGGGCAGAGTAAATTGGCAAGCTCAGTGTTTGCAAAGCGTTTGCTGCTCACTGTCCCTGAGCCCTCTTTGTTATGCTCAGGTCCATGGCTTTGGCTTTGCTAACATCAGCTCCCTCTCATGTTACACCGGCAGTGGCATCAGAGGCCGTGGTACACAAGCTGTCACCACCCTCCAGTGACAAGGAAACAAGGGGGAAACACCCACCCATGTCACCTGGTGATCCATTTGTCTCCATAGGCTCCAGCTGAGGTAGGCAAGACAATATCCATGGATCTCAATCTCTGTGCGTGTCCTGGGCCTGAGCACCTCAGAACAATCTAGACAGTGAGGTGAAGAAACAACAACAACAAAGGTGGTAGAAATATAGGGAGGAATGTTTTGATGCCCTCCTTAAATTGGAATTATTGTTCAGTTCAGGAAAGAGAAAAATAGTAAGAGTTGCCCCCTAGGTTTTTGAAAGGGTGTGATCTCACAAACCTGTCACCAACAGCAGTGTGTGCACGTGCATCAGCTGTTATATAGGTCAGATATTTAAAAGGCAGTCTAGAATGGAAAGGTGAGACCACACTTCTGTAGAGCTCTGAAGCCCAATTCTGTGCCCGGTCCTGGAAATTAGCAGAGTTTAACCAAAGACTGGAATTTAATTCCGTTATTTAGGTTTTCCTTAACAGGCCATCTTGGTAAGCAGGAACTCCCCTTCTGTACAAACACAACCAGAAAATGTTCCAGTTCTAATTTGGTATGTCTTTTGTTAAAAACAAACTTAAGAACAACAGTGAGACAAACCCATGAGCTTTTATTAATAAGTTATATTGGTTCTATGTAAGATAAATTTCCCATAAGCATCTTGATCTCAAATACATGATCAGCTGTGGTGGTCCAGCTGTTGAGCAATGCAGTTAAAGAGCTGTACTTCAACTATCATTGATCATGTGTTCATTAACTTCAGCTATAAAATCCCTGAAGTAATGGAAGTGTCTCTTGGCATGTTTGTACAACATCAGGTACATCTAGCAAGTAGTAAAACTGGGAGTAACTGGTTCACAATTTTCTTATTCCATTTATTATGTGCGAAGCACACGTTCTTTGCTGAACAATAGTTGAAAAGAGGTTGTTTTCAGTTCTGTTTTTCTTTGAGAAGGACATTCAGCAAAAAAGAAGCATTAATAAAAGTTGTTTTGGGTTTCTGTGGTTTTGGAGTTTTTTTGGTTACCCTTCTAAAAGGCAAGGACTGTAAGCCCTTAAATCCACAAGTTCATTTCCAGTTTAGCAGCTGTTCAAACAAAACTAGGAGGAAGTCCTGCAACAGGTAACATTGCTGCTGGATTAGAGACCTCCACTGTATTAGCCAGGTTAGTGTTTGGTACTAATACTGGGATCATTTTCTGTGTCATGCCTGAGACTGTACAATATTCTTTAACAAACTTTACCTGCCAAATTCTAGGTAGGTCATAAATCCTCTTTGTGAGACAAGAAGCACCAGGCTTGTTTCATGAAATGATATCCTGTTCTAAATATTTTAAAACATTCAAGCACTTTTTTCTGGTGTAATCTGGCTTTTTTAACATAGATCAATTCTACTGTGGTAAAACTGAGAAGGATTGGTCTCTTTATTGTCTTCTATATCTGTATGCAATTTTTTTCAGTTTCATAATAGGCACTCTGGGGATTGAATCTGCTGAGATGAAATAAAAAAAAGCCCTTTGAGCATGGAAGAAAAAATTTGTCATTACAGATCTCACTATGTTTTCTTCCTTTATCACTTAGAACTATGAAAATTATTAAAAACTTTGAGTAATAAAACCAAGGGTGAAAATAGCTATTTACAAAAAGACAAGATGCACACTGTTTTGTGTTTGCTTATTGGAACTTGCTGTTTCTAACCAGGGTCACTTGGTGCCTTTCCTTCTGGTATTAAGCCCAAAGTTTAGTTTGTAACTAAACCTTTCCAGGTGACAGCTTATGCAGAGGACATTTTCTACTGTTTTGCTTTTACAGAAAGAAAAGTTTGTTGTATTACTCAGTTATTCTGGGCAGAGGGTGCCAAGGTCTGAGCTTTCATATCCTCCCTTGTGATTAGAGCAGCCTTGAGCCATGGAAGGACACCTTCTGTTAAATCTCTTCCTATGCTTTTGTTTTCTATACTCACTCTGTGTGTCTGAGAGAAAATCCTGCAGCTTTGAGTGACTTGAGCTAAAAGTCTTTCTCAAATGAGTGTGATGGAAAGTTTCTTCTGCAGTGAGGGTGCTTGTTGGTAAAACAAGCAGATGAGGTTATCCCTTTCTAAACTTACTTCTAAACTAGCCTTATCCAAAATACTTGTGTGGGATGACAGGACTAGGCTTAGCTCTCAATATACAAGACAATGAGACCAGTGAGTCCTCTGTTGGGAGCTATGAATGAGACCTGCAAACCAAAGCTGCTGTAAATTCTCCTGCCCACTCCTTTAGAGTGCAGCAAGGATGGCTGGAAGCAGTGATTCTTGTCCTTGCTTTGATGCTTCTCATCAGCCTAGCAATTTTAGCAGGAGAAATAAGCTTTGAATGTGGCTTAGAATTCATGTGAGCATTGGTGTAGAAAAAACCTATCAAGTCAATTATTTTGAAATTTTTTTGTTGTTTTGTTTTTGTGGTGTGTTTTGTTTGTGGTGGGGTTTTGTTAGTTTTGGTGGGGTTTTTGCTGTTTTGGTTTTTTTGTTCTGGTTCTCAAAATCAGTCTGTAGAAATTAGGCCTCTGTGCCACCGCAAAACTGAACATCAATCAGTGAATCACTGGACACGTGGCAGAGGGGCTGCCTCTTGGTTAAGAGTCAGCTGTTCTCAGTCAGAGATAAAGTGTTGTGATCCTACTTTGATTTCAGTCCAGTAACTACCAGTTCACTATGGATGGTGAAAAAGGTTCTTTTTTCTGAGTCATATTAGCATAAGAACTTCATTATGTGTAGTGGTATATCTTTATCTTTTAGGATTAGCTCATGATTGGATTCCTTTTAAAAGACTGACAAGAGAAGATGGTATTTAGCCATTCAGTCCTGTACCATTCAGAAATATTAAAATGCCCTCAGTAAGCAGAAATACAGCTCTTAGCCAGCAAATAACCAGTTTCTAGTTAAATGTTACCAGACAAGATTTTTCTAGAAATAGGAAATTAATAGTCAGATTGAGGAACACTTATTAGTGATTGTAAATTGTTACTCCTGAGCATAGTACTGATCATTGTGTCAAATTATTAGTCAGGTGAGTACATTTATTAAACCTAAAAACATGTGTGTGTTCCCCAGCCGACTTGTTCATAATTGCTGGTGACTTCCCTTGTGAATGTAGAAGCCCAGTCAGTGGCCAATCCTGTAATTACAAATTTCCTGTGATTAACTGTGCTGTTTCCTAAATTAGAGTCTGGCAGATTCTGCTCAGGATATGGGCAACTGTGATGTCCACAAGGATGTTGTCCATTTAGCCACAGTCCATCTCTGTCAATAAAGGATAAATACTTAAATGTTTTGCTTCAAATGGTATTTGCAGAAAGATAAAAACAACTTATGAGGGCTCCTACTCTTAAAGAATCTGGGGCTACATATTTGCTGTGCCCTCAAAATGGCTTTGGCATTTGGCTTTGCTTTTTCTGAAAGCACATCCTGGCTGGATAAACTGCTTTTGCCATCTCTTTTTCCACTTGGTGTTCCTTGTGCCACATTTTGAGAAGGCTCAGACATGAAGAACAATATTTTCTAGAAACCAAGCAAAATAGATCAGAGATGAATCCTTGCATCTGTGTTTCATTTCAGGCTTACCTTGGGTGAATGCACAGCTGCTGTAGATTTTGGCAATACATCCTCTGAGAAACTGTAGAACTTTTTCTTGTTCTCATCTTGTACTTCCTTAATTTTGCTTTGGGAAGTTGATTTATTCTCATGTTAGAAGAAATAATTATAGTAAATACAAGTGTGTTGTTGTGGACTTCACTGTTTATAGTAGGCACAAGCAATATATTTAAATTTAAAAGTTGACATATGTATACCTGCACATGGACAGATCAGAATGTGAATATAGTAAGAAAGACATGTCTTGTATGTTAATTAAGTCTTTCATAATGACTGAACAAGGCAAATCAGCTCCACCTTTATATTGGAAAGGATGAAAACCTGCTCTGGTCAAATTACTCTTAAAGAAACAAACAACAGAACCAAACCAAACCATGCATATTTCAGGTCTTGGGCTTCTTTTCATCTGCTGTCTATGTGTGTCTTCTTTACACTCATCAATTTACCTGTGTGCCTGCCCTCTTGTGGATTTTCAATGTATTAAGTGCTGTAGATTTTTTTTACCCAGGTTTTCAGACTATGGGTCTTTGTGATGGTCTTATGGCTAATCTGCATTATCTAGAACAAAAAGGGGCATATGTAATCTAGGATTCTTCTGCATTTCTTCTGAATGAGTTATATGTCTAAAATAATTGTTTTACCTCAACCCTGTGGTTCGGGAAGTTCTTTTGTTCTGTTTCTAAGCTGTATTTGTCAAGCTTAGCTCTCAAATCTTTTCCATGTTGCTCTCATTCCCCTACTGTCACACGGCTGCTCTTCAAATTTGACTGTCTGAGGAAACCCTGAATTGAGAGGTAATGACAAGGCATATGAAATACCACTGATTTATTCAAAGCTTTAGGAACTTTTTCTAAGGTCATAAGGTGAACAGATCAGAGCCTTCTACAGCAGAACACTCTGCCAATGCCACCTGTAATTTCCATCTAAAACATTGCTGTGTGTGCAGAACTAGTAAATTGCTTCAAAGCTGCAGGCCAGGGATCAGTCTGGTGCTGAATGCATCCAGGAGGATTAGTGTGTGTAAGCCTGCAAGGTAGAATACAGTAAATAACATAAAAATGGAAATCCAACCCACACTTAGTTGTGATTTTAAGCCAATGCAGTTTTGAATTTCACTACAGAACTAAGAGAAGGACATGTGTGATGTTCCCAGTGTGCAGCTGGGAACAGAAAAACTCAGCTAACGTAGAATGACCTGTCAGACAGTATGGCTGTGTCAACACAAAACGCTTCAGAAAGCCTCTTGGATTAGATCTTGGGAAACACAAACACTCAGAGGACAGGGAAGGAGAAATGTATGGAATGGGGCCAAAGTTGGGAATTAAAAAATAAGTGGGAAAAGTGGATTCTTGAGCAGAACTTCGAAAGAGGTTTCTGGTTTCCTCTCACTGTCCAAGGTGCTGATGGCACCTGAGAGACGCAGACGGGCTCTGCACCACAGTGATGGGGACGTGCCTTCTGGGACCAGTGAAGCTGTGGGGAAGGTGGAGGTAGGAGCTTGTTCTTATGAGTAGAGCAGATAGAAACAGAGAGATAAAGTTGTTGAAGTAAGTTTATGCCATTTCTTTGGCAGAGATCACATAGACCACAACTCCTGGACCCAGGAAGGTGCTATTGTCGTGCCGTGGCATGCATGGAAATGGAAGGAAAAGGTTGCTAGTTGTGTTTGTATTTGACAGTACAGACTATTTACATTCCTTGCTGTCCTTCTGTCTTGCACTTTTAATTTAAAGCTAATTTCGATATCCTTCTTGCTAAGTAACAATTTACTTTGGAAATGTCTTGGGGGTTTTTGTGAAGTGCTACTTATTCTGAATTAGTGATAAAAGCTTCTCCACATATTTTAATGCTGACAACAAATTCCCTTATTCTGCCAACATAACATTTTCATTTTGCTGAAAAAAGCATAGTCTTTTTGCTCTTTTTTGCGTCTCAACTTTCAGTTTTACTAAATCTTTCAGTCACTTCTCTTTGTGTCTTAATTTTCAGCACATTTAGGTAATCTGCAGGGTTTTAAGTTGTTTTAGCTTGGGCCCATTGTGGGACATTAATATAGCCTTGACAAGGTCCGTGGTGTGGAACGCTGTGGTCCATAACACCAATAAAGCAGCTGGGGGAGCGGAGCCGTGTCTGACGTAAGGCACACAAAAATGTGGATCTCACCAATTAATCATGGCACGCTGCCGACAAACGAGTGACAGTAATTGATGCAGCCCTTTGAGAGACAATCTGGAACCACTGCAACCTGGGTAAGCTCATTCATTTCTGTTCCTTTGCTGAGTTAGGGGTGAATAACAGCCCTCACTTAATTGCTGCCCAGCGTTGCTTTATATGGTGACAGTGTCAGTGACAAGCCAGGAAGTCAGAGTCTAGTTAGAGCACTGTCTGGCTAAGTCTGGTCTGCATTCTGTGCAACTATTGATGTTTTCTTTTCACTATATTGGCTGCCAAATGGCTGATGCATATACATCTGAAGTGCATTTGAATGCCTAAACTTGTTCTGTTGGGTTTTCAGCTTGACAGTCTGTAATTATCAAAATGTTTTCATTATTTATATTATACTCTTAGGCTGGAGTGTCAGGATTTCTAAGATGCCCCGTAGAGTCCAGCAATAAAAATTGTGTGCACCCTGACTAGATCTGATTTGCACTCCATGCTTTGCTTTGGGTGACTTTGTCTGGCTCAGAGTAAAGCTAGAAGGTCTTATGGCTGTAAGAAAATGTCTGACTGTTTTAATAGGCATTGTGCCAGACCAAGGCAACATATATTCCAACTGTCTCTGCTAAGGTCCTGCTTGCTGAGTATTCCTTTTCTTGACAGCAGGGAGGGAAATCAAGGCTCAGCCCAGAATCCTAGAACAAAGAGAGATTTCTGCTGAATTTTCTCTCCAGTAGGCAGTGGCTGCTTCCATCACTTTGAGCAAACTTTTCTTCCAGAACAACAATAGCCTGCCATGGTTATTACTGGAGTGGGGCCAAAATATTTCACTTCAGTGCAATAATATTGTTACAGCAAACGAGCTGCTGAACGGAACCTGCTTGCACTGTCATATTTGTGGGTTAGGGCCACCTCCTACCCAATTGTGCTGTAAGTCTGCTGTAATTATCAGGCTGGCTAAGATAGTATCCACATCCCTGTTACTCCTGAACATGTTCTGGGACAGTTTCCTTTGCTTGCTTTCTCACCCCTCTGCTGCTCCAGCAGAACTGGTGTCCCCAGGTGAGAAAAGGAGCAGGTACCAGGCAGGGTGAGTAGGAGGAGTGTTGAGGGCTTCCAGCTTATTGCTCTGGTTGTTCCATTGTGGAGAAGGACAGCTCATCAGGCAGTAACACTGGATAAAGGAACTGGGATGAGGGCAGGCCTCTGTGGGCTGTAGGAAGGAGGGTTTTCTGCAGTTATCTTGTAGAATTCTGCTGGTATTTTCAAAAGAAGGAAGAATTACTCCCACTTTATGGACCTGGGAACAGGAGCACAAGGCAGTTCGTTGCCCTACTTGCTGATAATCCAGACATTTGCATCTTTCATTGACTGGAAGAAGACCTGCAGAAATTTAGAACCTCTATGAACGAAGCTGATTTCCCAACCTCTGTAGTGATTCAGTGACAGAACAGAGTGGGTGTCTAAGTATAGATGTGAGGGGGGGAAAAAGAGAAAAGCTGCTAATGGATCTTATATTTCCTTATACTAGAATCCCTTGCAATGGCTCTGTCAATTTAGATCTTTCTAGTTAAGAACTGCACTTCCTCTGTGGCCACAAATGATAGATTTTATTTTTTTTTAATATACTTCATTTGGCCGTATTTGCTTTTTGAACACAAATTTGCGTCCTTAGAGCCTACAGTTTTTCCTCACACCATTCTTGTTGCTCTGATATTGCAGGGCTGTTGCTGGAATAACGTGTGAGAATGTGCTGGCAAAAGGCTATTAATGTTGTTCTTCTCTGGCAGAAATGGTCCAAAAGTGGGGCTTTGCAGGGTAGGTTTTGTAAACTTAGGAGAGAATATCTCAGTCTAGGAATAGAGAAGATGAGATGCACAAGGAACTCATTTCATCTAAGTTGAGGTGGTTTCTCATATGAAATAGAGGGAACTAAAGCTGTTGCAAAAGTCCTGGCATATGTCAGGAGTGTTTCCTTGAAAGATTTTACTGTTGTGTTCTCAATTCCACTGAACCTTTTATCTTATTTTAGTAGAATTCTTGGAATAGATTAGGTATGATCCAAAATCTGTTTCCCTCTTAGTCTTTTTTTTCCCCTCTTTGCCTTTTCTCTTTAGGTTATTGTTGCTGTTGCACATGTCAACTTCTCAACCCTTCCTTTCCTGACCGTCTTTCTCTGTGTTTAGATCTTTCTCCAGGAAATCTGGAAAGATGCATTCATCTGTTTTTCTTCCAAGCACAAGAACAAAAGTGCAAAATGAGTGGTGTATTCCCTGCTGATTTCACAACTTGAACCAATATTTTCCCAGTGTTTTTGCAGCCTTTCTCCAGAGGCACCTGCCAGATCTTTATCCCTGCTCAAACTCCCAGTGCTGTGGCTGTGCACTGCAGTGGATTACTAGGATAAGATGTGACCTAGGAAAATGTGACTGCCAGTGGTAAATGGGAATGTTTTTCTGTAAAGGAAAGTTAACACTTTCTTTGCATCAGAGTTTGTTCTAACATGAGTAATCATGCAGACCTCAAGATACCGGAACATGGTTTTGTAGGGATCTGTGACACACCTTGTAATGTATTTTTAACTTTGATGCAATGCAGTTGTCACTATTACCTGCAGTAAAATACACCTATTTTACTGAACTGCTCAAATACTGTTTTTTTTTTTAAATCTCATGTTTCTGACATTTTCAGAGCTGCATGAACAGAGGTGGTCAGTCAGCATCGTTAGGTTCATTCAGAAGAGCACTGGCTGCTTGTGATTCTGTGTGCAAGCAGAAACTGGGAAGACAGGTATCAGGATACTTGGTTGGTTCCTTACTACATTTGTAGTTATCCAACATTTCAGTATTTCCAAAAGAAGCGTAATGAAACCCACAAGCATTCATGAGAGAAGGAGGTGTTGTGTCCCTCAGTTTGTACCTGAAACTACGTGTGGCTCCACGTAGAATGTGATTTTGGTTTTTTTATCAGTATGATAATAGTTCATTACTATGCTAAAATATTTTCATTTGGGAAAATGTATTTGCTGAGTGATTTGTGCACTGAAGCCTCACTGTCAGTTGGAAATGTTACTCTAAGAGTTACAGTTTTATTTGATGTGTGCACTGTGGTCTTCTGCTTGTTCTCTTTCACAGCCTGGGGTGCTATTTTTACTTTCTAGTGTAACTACTTCATTATTCTAAACAGTGACATTACAGTTTAGATCAATAGTTAAGAAAAATGAAGATAAATACTGCTTGTAGTTTGTGGTTGATAAATGACGAATGAAATAATGAATTGGCCTGGCCATGCTCTGGAGGCTGTGGTAAAGCTAAAATTGAAGCTATTCTGAGTCAGCTTTAGTCTGGACTCTTTGGAAAGAGGTTCAGCTGCACAAGATGGTTTTTTATACAGAGTACTTTGGATGTCTCCTAACAAACCGAGTTCTTCTCTTGCTCTGACATGAACAACCAAGATTTCCTCCTTTGCTGGCAGACTCCATTAACTGTGTGGCTTTTTTAATCACCCAAAAAAGCCTCCACATTGTTGGAGTGTCCTTACTAGCAGGAAGCATGACCTTCTCTCTGATACTGGGCCATCAAAAAGAATGTAGTAAATTTTAATGTGATTGTAACTTAGCCAGCATTTACATGAAAGACAACAATGATCTTCTTGTTATGGAGATCATTAATGAAACATCAGCACTGGTCTGCAAATGCTACCATGTTGTGATTCCAGCTGAAAAAACAACCTTGTGTAACTTGAGGACGTTGCATAACACAGGAAGTGGAAAAACAAACTGAATTTTCAATGGTTGTTTATGTTTTAACTAGATTCCAATGAAAAGTCTACAGTGAATAGCTTTTTGAGTAATTTAACTTCCCTGTCCTCTGAAGGAATATCTATGAGGCTGACTATGTTCATTCTCGCCTGCTCAGGGCTGGTATTTGTGGCTGCCTTTCTCAGCGAGTTAATCTGCTGTTACTGCTTCAAATAGCTTTGGGTTTCAGGTCAGTCATGTAGCACCCTTTGTGTTTCTTGTTGGAGAAGGATACGAGTCCTTGGTGGGTTGGGATTTGTAGCTTATTCAAAATTCATCTTCCTTGTGCAGTCAGGCATGGAACTTGGAAATTTGCTTCCCAATTAGTCTCTTGAAAGATAAAAGCAGTAAGTCACGTGTTCCACTAAACTCATGAGAACGTAATCATTTACAGAACTTACTTGATATTTTTTATCTAACTGTAGTTTCAATGCCAATACATTCAAGACAAACTCATTTCTCTCCAGTTCTTCAGTTCTGTCTCGCTGTAGAAAGTCAAAAATTGCAAAACTCAGCAAGATTTCAGGAGGAGGCAGCCAGTCAAAAAACTCTGCAACTATTTTTTAAAAGGGCTGCCATTTTCAAGTGTTAAATTCCCAGGAGGATCAAGTGTGATCTGAGCCAAGGTTTTGGCATTCAAGTCTGGAACGTTTGTTAACAGCTTTAAAAGTTGATGTTTTTTAAGACGGATTTTTTTTTTTTTTAGTGTGAGTTACAGCCCATGGTAGTGTATCTTGTTATAAAGTTTCTGAAGGAAATTGCATCCAGGTAAAAATGGAATTTAAAGACTGAAAACTCAGAGAACTGAACTGCAGAATGAAACTGTCAGCTCTTGTTATGAGTGGTGTGTAAACTAACATATGCTCAGAGTTCAGGAGAGTTATGTTGACTTTTTCTTAGCAGAAGATCTGATTCTGTGACCCAGCAGAAGGGGCACAGACATTGTTGACCAAAAAGAGATTGCTTGGCATTGCCCTTCAGATTGATATTGCTCTACACAGGAATTATTAATGGATAGAATTGTGAATTGTGTTTGGTGTTATTAGTGAAAGACAATGGATATAACTGCTCTAAACCATGGGGCTAACCCAACACACTTAGCCTGTATTATCTGCTCTGTTAAACTATGTAATATTCCATTTGCATTAATTACTGTGGTTTATTTGATCCACAGAGCTCTCCCATCTCTCCCATTGCTGTCCCTTAAGCCACAGATGCAGCAGTGTCTTTTCAATTGAGTGAGGATACCACATAATTAATGGTTGCCTGGGTATTGTTACTTGGATTTGGTTTAACTTAAAATGTGACTATGTTTTTGTAATTATTTTTTCCTTTTCCCCCATGTGAGAAGAATCTGCTTTTGATATATATTGTTGCCCACATATTTAAAATATGTGACAATATGCAAACTGTATTTCCAGTGGTGCAGCACTGGCCAAATTCCAACCAGGGTTAGATTTACAGGATAACAGTGTATTGCATTGTTTTGTGTCAAATTCTTGAAGTGACATCACACTTAGTTAATTTTCACACTACCACCACCCATCTTTCTGTGTGTGAAACAAATGTTATGAAACTCAGCAAAAAGGTGAAAAACTGCATGCTGCTTTTAAAGGGCTGATTGTTTCAGGGCAGATACTTGATCTAGAGATTTGCTGAGATTAACTGTGTGTGGGTTCCATTATCTTATTTGTCTTCTAGATTTCAGTCAACTCTGGAGGTCCTTGACAGCTGTGCTAATGGCTGTACACTCATCATAAGACACATGGTCTTCCCTGTAGTTGAAGGAGAGAGAAATAAGAGCTGGATGTGAAGAACAATTGTATAAAGCAAAACATGTGCTTTGTGAATGTATGTTTGGTGGTGGTTTTATTTTTACCTGTATAACATACACATTATATGACTGAATTTTGCCCTCTGGTTGTCTTATTTTGCAGAGCAGTGGCTTGGGATAAAAGACGTTGTTACAGCTGGGGATGTGCGAGTCTGAGGAGAGAGGAAGGGAGTCAGGTGCATCAGTCTTTAAAGTATGTTTTCTGTGGTTGTCTTTATCCTTGGAAAAGCTAGGTTTATAGCCCAAGGCTTTGAATCCCAAAGTGGCAAAGGTAGGACCCCTTAGTTTCCTCTTCAACCTTTGCTTCTGACATTACAGCAGAGTGTCTCAACAGTCAGATGGGACAATTTTCAGTGAAAAAACCAGACAATGCTTTTGTGCTGCACTCTTTCATTTATTTGTTGTCTAGTCCTCAGTTAATTCTCCTCATATTTCTCCGTTTCCAAATCTGAACAACATTTAAGGCTTAAATGATTAAATGATTGCTACACTGGTAAGTAACACATTAGAAATTTAAACCAAAAATGTCTGCATGGTTTGTTTATCCTGTAATTAATTAAAGGTGGATTTTTCTTTAAAGTACAAAAACAGCTTTTTTTTTTTAATTACTGTTTCAAAGAAAGAAAAAGGTATTTTCAGTGCAATATATTGTTTGAGAACTGTAAAACCCTGAATGGCTTTTGTCCTCAAGTTCTTGGGAATACTTGGGAAATAGCTATGATCTAGAACTCTGTGTAATTTACTGTGGCTACTTGATTCTGTGATCTATCAAAGACCAGGCTGCAGTAATTGGAGCTGAAGTTGCTTAGCCACTGGAACTGCATAAGACAATGGGGGTGAATGTATTTGAACAGAGTACGAGGGTTTGATCAAAGTCGTGTGCCTTATCAAAAGTAGTTCCCTGTTGTAACAGGAGGTTGCCTGCTGATACACATGTTTTTAACAGATACCAAAGCCCATTTTCTGTTGTTTTTGCAGGAGGATGCACTTCTGTTCACCAGCCCATCCTTCAGTAGAAGTAAGTTCAAAGTGATGTCGAGCAAGTGTGTCTAATCCTTTTGAATTAGTGGTGGGAGTTCACGAGGTCACTTGCAACAGTGATGTAATATGCAGAAAACCTCTAATAACTGAGCATATGCTGTATGTAAAGCCAGAAGCAAAGTAAACTGGAACACTGACATGAAGTTGAGGGGTGTGTGTCCTGTATCCACATCAAAGGTCTCCCATGCCTTCCGCCCAGACAGCGACATGGGGCTGGAAATGTCTCTGTGTTTCTGGATGTAGCATCGAACATCAGACTGTTGGAATACAGCACATTCAACTTGAACCTCTTAAAACGGGTCCAGACTTGAGGAGATTTAGCATTGATGTGACTGTTGCAAATAACTGAGGATATTTTGCTTTGATTACCTCCCTTATTGTCACATTTATTACTGGTGATATGCATTTATTGAAATCCCGTGTATTGAGTACCATTCAAAATTTTTGTTTTTTCATCCTGAATGGGCTCAGAGGTTGCATGCAGGAATCCTAATGCTCATTGCAGTTATATTAAAATGCACAATGTCATTCTGCATTTGTTGACACCAGTAGAAATTAGCACGCTCTGAATGTATCATCTGTTGAACTAAGCAGAATGCATCCTCATTGAGCCTGATGCTGGATGACATTCAGCCCTCTGCATTTGCTGCTTAGGTTTCTTTATAAATCTGCACTTGCAGTTAGTACAAAAGTAACTGCAAAGGGAATGCCAAGACCTCTTAAGTTTGCTCTGATTTGGAACAGCCATAAGGTGGAACTCAGTAGCCTGTGAATAAACTAGCACAGACACTGGAAGCAGCAGAGCTTGGCTCTTGGCCTGAGTTAGCAAACCCACTGTTCAGGTCTTCTTAAGCTGTGAAAGGGCTCTGCAGCCACAACTAATGTGGTTTCCAGGTTGGAAGGTAGTTCAGTGCATCATTGCCTTGGGTGTTTGCTTTGGAGTCCTTTCTGCAGCATAAATTCCTCTGATTTCCTTAGAGGGGGGACAAAACATTGTCCTCTCCCTGGAATGAAATGAGATTCCCGTGACTGTAAGATGGGTCCTGTTGTTTGAGTGCAATGATTCATCACTTACCTGTGCTGGATGGAACTGTTTTGTAACACTGCAAAAGGAGTGTAAAACCCATGGCTTATGCTGGGAGCTGTTTAATTGCACCTCACTGCTGTATTTATGGCTCTATCTAAGTCTGAGTTTAGTGGAGCTTCCACTGCAAAGCAGCAATGGAATGCTTCTGGGAATTTATGGCATATAGACATGTAATACCTGTTTTCTCAGATGTAACTGGGAGTTTAACTGAGGACTTTTGTACAACATCGTTTGCAATTTGATTTATTTTGACTATCAGCTGTGGTGACCTCTTAGAAAATCATTCTGAACTAACTCAGGAAACTTCTCAGGAAATGAATCTCTTTATATGTTTGAGACATTAGTGTTATTCTCCGTGCTCAGAATGAACAAAGACATAAATTCTTTACATTTGCTGGAATCACTTCCTTTTTTCCAAGTGTGGGAAGAGCACAATGCCTCCAAAGCAGTAAAGCTCAGCTGAGCTTTACTGTGTGCACAACATGTGTTAGGAGAGCAGAGCATCAGTTGTCCCTAAATACATCAGCTGGAATTAGGTGACTATGGAGTCAGTAAGATTAAAATTCAGAGGCAGCATTGGTATAGGATGATTTCTGGTCCTGGGGCCTTCATGCAAAAAGTATCATATTCCTCCCCTCTAATCAGAAGCAGATCCTCCCCTCCCAGCTGTCCTCCATACTCTTGCTCACATCCTTACATTAGGAGTGTGGGCCAGGCAGTGAAAACTTCATTTCCCATAATATCTTCAAGGAAGTCAGTGGGATTATCACCACCTGTTACCACTGTGCAGCACTCAGATGCTGTTCCACTCTGCAAGGTGGGGTAGGAAGTGGGTGCAAATGGGAATGAGAATTGCAGGAGCAGGTGGCTGTGAAAGACAGCCTTGCAGGCAGGATTTCTTGCCTTGGGATCACTAGCTGAATATCTCAGGTCTCTACACTTCAGTCCCTGTTCTCCATTTATTTTCCAAGAAAAAGGGAAAGGAACATTTTCCAAGCAGCAGAAGCTCACACTGGTGACTCCTGTGCTCTGGTGTGCATTATCATGGCTTAGAAAGCCTTGCATTTCTCATGGAATATTGTGCTCTTTGGAGGATGGTTTCCACTGTTTGTGAATCCTACATTTTTGCCAGAAAAATAAACAAAATAGGAAAAATTAGCAGCATAGCAAGCAACAGCAGGAATGTTTTGTCTTTCTGTCGTAATCCTAAATTGTTATAGTACAAGTTCATCTGGAAATTGAATAATTGTGTCTTGCTTAGTGATCTGAGAGCAAGTAATGAGAAGGTAAAGAAGACTTGAATGTTTTAAAACAAAAGGTAATATATTCCTGGAAGAATATGGAACAAAGTGCTGTTGTGGCCCCTTCTTTTTGTTCTCTTTGTTGCCTTGTGGAGGGTGCACAAGGATTCATTTAGAGATGCTACCCTCACTCCTGTGATCATCTCTACATGGGGGCAGAGGTTAGTCTCTGTCATTTTTGCTGGGTAGGGGTATTCATTTTGGAAAGGTCTGGGTACCAGACTGCTTACATGTTTCTGATCTTTCTCAATGTGATCATTATGGCTTGTCCTCTCCTCGTGTCACTGAGGAGGGGATTTTCAAAAGTGCTCTGTTGTCCAGAGTCTGTTCCCATTACAGACCTCAGGAAGACTCTCCTGGATGTAGATGGGTAAAGTATCTTGGTGGAAGAAGTCCACCAAAGTGAGCTAGAACAGGTAAAGTACAGAAAAGACCTGCGAGTGCATTTATGTTTCCTCTCAGTCACCTCACGTTAGCTGTGACACTGATTGTAGCTGCTCTGGTTACCTGGACATCACACTGGCACTATTTTATCCATAGCATAAAACATGATGTATGCATAAGTAGTGCCTGTCTCCACAGAGAAGTTAAAAGGAGAGGAAACAGGCAGGCTTCAGACACTCGTGGCTTTTCCTGAAAGGGACAGGATTTATATCCAGCTGTTCTGCCAGGGCACTTCACGCGGTATTTCAAGCCTTTTGGATGTTGTTGGTCCCTGGCAGCCTTTGTTTGAGAACTGCACAAGATGTTCGGTGCTATCAAATGCTTTCTGAAAAGCTCTGAGAGCTAAAGGCTATTCAGATGATCAGACCTTGGGCATTAACCACATTATTGCTTGAACATGCTTTTAACATGCAATTCATGAAACCCAGGTGACCTTTTCTGTACATTTGTGGAACCCTGGTAGTGCAGTCTGACAGCCATGAGTTTTTGCTACCTTTCCAATTTTAGTTAGGAAAACTATTAGCTAGAAATCTCTCGTATGGTTTCCTATTTTTGGGACTAGTGTCATCAGATGGGTTTTCTGATTGGCTTGGACAGTGGCAGTATTGAAGTATTTCTTTTCCAGCTTTCCAGCATCATCAGTATTTGTCAATGATAGTTCCACATTAACACAATATTCTAGATTATCTGTGTTTTTTACTGGGCTCTCTACATACATAACAAAGTCTATCTCAGCTGTTTTATTCATTGTTAGAAAAATAACACATTTATCAGTCTACGTTGAGAGATTTCCTTGCAAAAGGAAGAGGAGTTTTATTTTTTCCAGCACTGAGCCTGCAGATGTTTTTTATTAATCAAGTTAATCTTCCAGGAACACTTTTTGTCTTGAAAGGCAAGAAGAAGTGATGCTGAGTTTCAGATTTGCTCAGTCACATTTATCTTGTCTAAAGTTTCTGTGCTTGATTGGGAGTTGCTGTGACAAATGTGAATAAAAGAGGGAGAGATAATTACTACTCTGCAATATTAGAAAGTGTAATTGCAGAGTCAGTGCTACTGTCTAAATAAACCAAAAGAGAGCCAAAAATATGCTCATGCTGCAGACTTTGGTTCTGGATGCCAAAAATGAATTTGATCTTCGCTGTTGGTATTGTAGTGTAATATTCTAATCCTGTCTCTTTCCAGGGAGAACTGTTGCATTTTGATTTATTTTTCCTCTACACTAATAATAATCTACATTTCCCTAAGCTAAGCAGAGTTTCTAGAGAAGGATGCAAGGCCCTTTTCAGAGGACATCGTTCCCGAGTCTCAAGCTGGTCCTCTGCTTACCAAAGTGAATTAGGCACATTCTGGTTCCTAGGGACCTTATTTTCATTAGGCTCTGTGGCAGAAAAGTACTGCCTTTGCCAGGGGAAAAAAAAAAGAAATCTGAGATCCACCTCTGACCATCTCTAATCCCAGCTATAGGTCCTTGATTAGGTTTACTAAGCCAGTTGTATCTGTCTGAAGCCATTTAATGCAAAAGCTGTCAGGATTATCTTCCCCTTAGTGTGTCTCTGTTGGAAATAGGGATCCAGTTTGTCATCCCTGGATGAGGGAGTTTGGGGAGTTCCTGGAGTCCCAGCTGAGATTTAAATCTTGCTTGCTTTGGTGCCAGCTCTGCTCCATCTGTTAGCAGTGGTGGCAGTCCCTGGGAATCGTTCCTTCATGCTCACAAGGGCTGTGTCTTTGCACTGAAGAGAATTAAGTACTCAAGCAGAGTTCAGCAAGGAAACACACACCTTTTAGAAATGGGCAGAGCATTCACTCATGGTCTATCCTGATCCACAGTGAGAACTCCTCAAAGAAGTTAAAGCCAAAAAACTTATGTCTTGGAACCCTGCAACTGATGGTTCTTGTGAGGAGCTGTGGGCATGGAGCGTGTTTGGGGTGGGATTGTGACAGCTGTGACTTTCAAGGCCATGGAGTGACCAACATGTGGGAAAAGAGATTTTCGTGTTCCTTGACCCTGAACTAATTTCCACACCTACAGGAACAGCAGACCTGCTGGTGCTGACAGCAGATGGCTCAGAATATTCTCCCAGGAGAGTGTGAGGTAGAAGGAGAGGTGGGATAGTTTGGTTCACGCTGTTGGCCCTGGAATCCAGAGCTGTTACAGGCTGTGGAGCAACTCAGAGGAAATGGTTGACCGCGATGGATGTGCAGCAGTAACGAGGTGAAATTACATTGTCCTTTTCACAGAATTGCTAGTGTGTTAAATATTCCACTGTAAACAGGAGCAAATGAGAAGTCAGAGGGACCTTAGATGTCTGGTAGAAATGCTGTTAATTCAACTCTGTAGCTGGGGCTGAATGAGCAGTGCAAAGCTGAAAACTGTCTTGAGTTTTTTCTGTTTATTTTTAGAAGTCTGTGCTTCCTCCCATTTGGCTTGGCCATTTTGGTGAATATATTCCACAAAGAAATAGGAACTGAATACTAGTTGGAAGCATTTTCAGATGGGCTCTGTGTTACAAAGGGGAATATAATGTGTGGGATATTTGTGAGAAGGAATATATGCCATTATATAGAAACAAAGGGTATACCTATGGCTTTGAAAGTATGTTTAGCATAGTAAATCCCCAGAATATGCCTGAAGGAATGGAGTGCACTCATCATCAGCACACAGTACTGCTACTGTCACCCTCCAAATAAAATTTTCAAGGAGGCAGAATATGTGGAGTGACAGGCCACCAAGGAATGCTTTGCCATGTCTTAAGCCACGTGGCAAAATGTCTGCTCGAGAAGTAATCTGTTTAGCTTCTAATCTTGTATATATAGAGCTGGGAAACACATACAACATCAAAAACAACATCAAAAATAAAGCCCCAAACCCTGATGTTTTGGCTCTCTAAGCTTCCTCTAGGGGATTTTACAGAAACCATAGCTTCATGTCTCATTGCACATGTCTAAATAAATAGTCAAGACAAGCATTTTGCATAAGAGATGCTACAGCACAACAGCAAGATTATTAATTTCTTTGCCCCTGGCAAAGGCATTTCATGGCTGCAGTCATCAGCTCCAATTATTTGTTATAGTGTCTTGACTTCTTTGAGTATTGTTTACCCAACAGTATTTACACAGGAGCTCATTTGTGAGAGGGTTTAGCATTTTTAGAGGATGAAGTTGGTATGTGTTTAACATAAATACATATTATTTCAGAAAATGAGGGCAAGACACACAGCTCAAAACTGGCTGTAAACTGCTGCTGAATTCACAACAGGGAGCTGGACTTATGTGGGCTTTAATACTTCAGATTCCTTCCCAATCCTTTTATTTTCTCTGTAGCAATTTCCAGCAAAACCACATCTTATTTCCCCTTGCTGAGACAGACCTAAGCATTCCCTTTCTTTGAGAACATCCAAATTCCCTTAGGCAGACACCCAGGAATGTGTAATTTAAAAAAAAAAAACAAAAACAAACCAACCAAAATAAAAACAGAGGAGAAAAAAGAAAATGAAATAGCTGCAAGGGTAATCCTGCATTCATAACCAATTCCAAAAAAAGGAGACAAATATAAAATGTTCTCTTGAGTGTAAAAACTTTGTGGGTAGGTATTTACACTTGATAGGTGTTTGCACATATTTGTACATATTCGACAGGTAAACATTTGCTTTGCCTCTCATATATGCATACTACTACAATTTTTCCATCTCCTCTTGCAACAGATACTGGTCTATGGAATGACAAATCCAATTTTCAAGGTCAGTCAATCAAATTCAAAAGTCTTCTAGGATGAACATCAGCTAGATTTTTTGTTGTGACTGTTTTCTCATCCCGTTATTTGTGCTTTCTACTTCTGGTCTAAGCAGCCGATAAAAGGCTTAAGCCCTGGAGAAAGCTGCTGTTCAGAGTTCTGGTCTTGATCTGATATAAAGGAATCCTTTAATGGAGCTAGTTTATTTATGAACAAGAGAGTATCCAGAGAGGCAAAAAGCAGGGAGAACTTTGAAACAGCAAGATTGGCATTTTTTTATATTTGGGTGCAGAGAGGACTAACAAGGCTCTTCCTCAGTCTTGGTTGCCTGCTTATGTTTTGAGGGAGGGTTGCTCTTATCATAAATCCACGTGACCTGGAGGAGCCACGGTGACAAAGATTCTGAGATCATCCCCAGAGTCATCTAAGCCCTAAGGCCATGTTTGTTCTGTCTTTAACTAAGGCCAAGGTATTGGATTATAACATAGTCCCTGCCATAAATTTAGTATTTCCTTTCTTTAAAGCCATCACGTTAGGTTAGACTGCCATTGTGTTCCTTCAAAAGTCTTTACAGCTGAAACACTTCCAGAAGGTGAAAAATTAAATTTCCTGCCTGAGAAGTGCTGAGAGATAAAATCTGCCTTGGTTCCTGTTTCTCCTCAAAGTTCCTACCATTGGATAAAAAGTGCCAACTGAGCTTCAGCTGGTAATATGGGCGTCATGAACTGTTAAATGGAAGTTTTATTTCTTCCACCTCTGGTGAATTCTTTTGGTGATGTACACATTATTTTAGAAATGGTTTTGTATGTGAGGTGAAAAAGAAAAGTTGTTGTGCTGATGAGAAAGGCATGTGCAACACCCCTGTGAGCAGTTCAGACTTTATAACTCCAGATATATCCCAGTTTGCCTGGTCACTCCCTGTGTTATGTTGTTCCTTGTATGATGAGAAGAGCAAACTTTCAGAGCATGGAAGGCGTCTCCCCTTTACTAAAGCCCTGTCCAAGCTGGAAGCACTGCAGTGACTTCAGTAGTCTTAAACCCTAGTGTTCGACTGTCACTTGGTGCTGGAATTGTAGTTCTTGGATGCGTGTCTAATTGCTCTGTTGTGGAAGACGGGTATCATGAAGGTGATGTTTTCCTTCCAGCAAGTTTTCAGCTTGAAATGATACAGCAGAAGTAAAAGTGTGAAGTAGATTCACAAAATTAGTCAAAGAATGATAAAAAGATTCAGTTCCTCAACCTGCTGTAGACTTACACACAAGGTGAAAAGTGGTTTTCTTCCCCAAAGCTGAAAAATTGGCACGATTTTCTAAAAATACTCCTTTAGATGTGGTTTTTGTAAAGCAGATAAATTAATACTCCAAACAATTAGCAAACGTGATGCTTCAGCAGACACAACTGTGGGAGAAATACACTTTTTCTGTGTCAGTGATATTCCTGAAATACGGCAGATGCAGGTAACCTCATATTGGTGGTTCTTAGCATCCCTGAAGTGGCTGAAGCAATGGCTTGGCTCTGGTGGGATGTACTCTTAGAAATGAGACTGTTCTGTGATCCTGTTGTTTAGCGATGAATATTTGCACATTTTCTTGGACTTGTTCCCATCATTTACAAGGAGACTGTGGAAAATCCCAGAAAATTTCTTGGCTGGGTTCACTCAGACGAAGCAAAATAAGCCTTCAATTTCAAGATATGATACATGCTATTCCTACTTTGAACACTGCACCTTCATCACATGTGACCTTGCTGTTTGATGACTTGGCACAGGGCCACAGCATAATTCGATGATCCACTGAAAATCGTGATTCTTTCATGTGGAAAACAATAAAAAGCATATGGGATCAATTAGGCTTCGCTATTTCTCTGAGAATTCAAGCACCAGAAATAAAAAACACTGTCTGAAGACTTTGGATTTCCATTAACTGGGAACAGTTGGTATAAATTATTTTTACTGAAACTGCTATACTGGCCCTGGGTAATAAAAGAAAAAATAACATTGGCATTTGATTGACTTCATAGGTGCAAAATATGTCATGCTCAGAGGGAGCATAAAATTCCAGGTCAGGCAGTGGAATAATTTTATTAAATACCATATTTGTCATGGAGAAGCTTGGAAAAATGGGTTTCCTGTTACCTTAATTCCTACAGCATCTCTACTGAGCATGCTGATAAAATATACTGGGTAATGAATATGATGAATAGCTACAGTAAAAGTAGGAGCTAAGAAGGGAGGCTTCTAGAATAATAAGAATTTTGGTGGAAATCAAAGCCAAGTTATTCAAGGGAACAGTTTTGCTGGTGACGTATGGCTTGGACCTGGGCTTTGGAAGTCTCAGAGCTGTGTGTTCTGGGGTGCCTTACTCTTCCAGGGAGCATGTTCATTATCACTGACCCTCGAGCAGTAGGAAACTACAAACTGGGGGATTGTGTTCCTTTGTTCTTTGGTTTAAGATTGAATTACTCTGCAGAGTCAAGAGTAATTCTGAGTGGCAGCATCTCCAGTCAGTTGCAATCAAACTTATATTACGCTGTGTTTGTCTCAACACCCAATATTTATCTTTATTGCACTTGGTAAACAGCATTTTTTCTACAGGCTCTGTGATAGGAACAACTATCAAAGTAGTAGCTTGTACTTAAATAGACAGTTAAACTGAGCTGATAGGAGCTCTCAGATAGAAATTTAAACATAATGCATCTGGATTTATTATGATAAAGCAATAAGCAATAAAATGGTTGTCAACCAGGAACTAAAATAGGAAAGCAAGTTAACTTCCAGACTTCTAAAGTTTCTCCAGGAGGAACAGACTCTTATCCCTGTTAAATATGACTTGTGTAATTAAACACCACCTAGTATTAGGAGTTTAAGTGCCTATAGAGTTACAGTGTAGGTTTATTCAACAACAGAAAGGGGCATGGATAACTCACCTGAGAGCAGCCCTTCTCTATCCTGTCCCTTATTTGGGTCAGTTGGGGAGAGAGAAATGTTGTAAAATTAAATTACTCCTGTTTCCTCCAACCAGTTTTAGCTTCAGTCCTCATGGCCCAATATACAAATTCTTTCACCGAGATACCCAATTTTAATACTAGTAAGAAAATCGTATGTATTTGGAAAATGTTAGCATTTATTTTTCTGAAATAGCATCTGATAGTTGAAGTGTCATATTTTTTCCAGGCTTCTTTCATTAGAGAGACTGATGACTATTACTACAAATATCCCACAGAGCATTCAGTTATGCTGGAGGGAGGGTGCAGATGATATGCCAGAAGCTATGCAAGAGAGATGATGCACATTATTCTCATTTTATGAGGTTGTAGATCTTGGGAAAAGCAGAGATTTATAACACCACTCCCTCCAATAATTAAGAAAGTGTGTGTCTGATTTATGTATCTGTGGTGGGAAGAGGGGGTAATCAACTGAAGATATCACAGAAAACAATATCTGTGTTAAAATGATCTGCCCCAAACTCCACATCTTCTACATTAGTGAGGAGATAAAACTTTCTTCTAGAAATTGAAGTGTCTCTCTGAAGCACCCCCTAAGCCATCAGCGTGATGTTTTGTAAACCTTGCCTTCTGAATGAGAACAGAAACTGGGTCATGTTTCCGTACTTCCTTACTTACTGCGTCACTCAGCAGGTAAGGTAAAGTGTAGTTTGCTGGTAGTTCATAAACATCATTGAAATAACTTCATTTTAAGAAATAAGTCATTTTGTCTTTGAAGGAATTCCTATTCTGATGACTCAGGAGCTGAGAACAGTGGCAGGTTTATGTTCTACGTTGACTTGAGGTCAGGGACAACTGTGTTTAAGCAGATCTTAATGGAGAGTTTGGTAAGGCCAAGTTATTTTTCAAGATCTTTGACGTCAGATCTTGTGATTTTATTTTTCCCCTTCAGTTACAACTCAAGATTCAGTTTTAAATGACTGGACAGTAAAATGCTTCAAGTCATTTGAATGAAGTATATTTTTTGTATTTGTTGAGTTCCTTTCTTTGATAATTTGTCTTGTGCGTGTTTCAAGAGCACTAAAGGAAAGCAAGCCCTCAGTTTCCAGGGGAAATTAAAGGTAATATTAATCTGGTTTCAAGTGGAAGTGCAGGGACAGTAAGTTAATACTTCTCATAACTGTTAATTAACATATCAGGCTGTGTTGTAGGATTTATGAGACTGTCTCAACTGGTAATGTTTTCAAGGGAAAAACAAGTCTTAAGATTGTGGATTTTTTCCGCCAAGTCCTTCTCCATTTTCTCCAGCAAATTCTGGATTTGACTCTGATCTCACTTTCAGTTGTTTCAGACTAGGGAAACTCCACTGATGCTAAATAATAATATGTTGTCTTAATACAGGATTCAGTCAGAACATTAAAAATGGAGCTATTGTGTGTCTCGTATTTCCCACTGTTTGTGTCCAGTGTAAGTATCAGGAGTGCAGATCTGGTTTTGCCATCTTTTTATGCAGCCTTACTCAACTTTTTATCAGTTCTGACTTCCTAACAAATTTTCACTGGCTTCATCACCTGATTCATCATTCACAGACATCATTGATGGGATTCCCATTAATGGCAGTGCTAATCAAATATTAATTATTGCTAATCTAATAGCCTGGGCTTAAAGTGTGAAGGTAACCAACAATCTTATTTTATTGCTCTGCTTTTTTATTTCTCCCCCAACAAGATAAAGAAACATCAAAAAAGTTTTTGTTTGTTACTACAAGAGAACAGAGGGATTAAAACAGTGTGTATGGGTATCTATATATAAATATGAAAACACAGCACCTAAATAGTCAGTTCTTTCTGAAAGGAATTTAGTTTATATTCTAATAACTCCTCAATGTGCTGTTTATATTCTAAAGCAAAAATCTGTAGCTGACAGATACAGGTTATTATAGTGTAGCTAAATCTTTTAAACCCAAGTACGGTAATCTAATTAAAGTGAGGCAAGAAAAAATAAATGTTGCTTTGCAAGTTCATTTTCTTACATGCTTCTCTAAAGAAAGTATCAGTAAATGTCTCTTGGATACGTTGTATGACACAGTCAAGTTTTAAAGGATTTTGGGTTTTTTTTGTGGTTTTCCAGTGTTGCTACTTTTTATTTCTACAAACTTGATCGAATTTTTTGACTGCTGTTATCTATACCTGTATTATTTATTTTCAATTAAGTTTTCTATTAATATTTTATTAGAGAAAGAAATACTTTGTGAAATACTATGTGAAAAACTAGCTGCCTTGAAATACATTTAAATCATGCAGACGCGGTGTTTTATCCATATATAGATGCTAGTCTGGCCACTGGCATAATTTCTCAGGTATAAAATCCATTTACTTGGTAAAATGTATATTGTAGATGTCCAGATCCAACTTTTTTCAAGTCAGTTCTTTAGCCAGCTTCTTTGGGTGACTGAAATAACCTGAAAAATACATTAAAAAAAAAAAAAAAAAATCCTATGAATTTAAGCAATGATTCCTTCATATATATATATATATATATATATATTCTAAACATTATAATATTTGGTATAGCTCCTGTGGAGGAATTATATGTGCCCAGCCTTGCCCAGAGAAACCACAGGATATGTATAAACAAGTGGTGTTTAAACTGAGGCTGAGACACAGAATCTGACCGTGGTGCTGATGGCAAATAGAGATGCAAACAAGGGTCAGAGATTTACAGGGTTTACCAACCAGGACAAAATCATCACACCAAACTAAAGGATTGATTGCAAGCCAAAACCCATTCAGGGTCAGACCTGGAATTACCTGCCACAGTGCTGTTTTGGCCGCAGACTTGGAGGAGCAGACTTTGAGGAAAGTGTGTGAGAGAGCTAAATCTAAACCGTGAATCAGAATGGGGGGAAACCAGAAGCTGTTGGCCTGGAACAAAGTGAAGGTAATTGGTCTCATCCTGGGAGGAAGATCCGTTTTCACTGGTATGTTTTCTCCTCAGCTTGGCAAAGACCAGTATGTTCTGGTAAAAACTTGGAAGACAGAGACTCTCTGTGGGCTGTTGCCCATCTTTCATGTGATCCACCTTCCATACCACAACAATTTTCTTGACAAGATAGCAGGGTTGCAAAAAAAGGTCATTAAAACAGTTCCACATTCTCTCCCCAGGCCTAGTTATCTCTTGGGCCAAGAAAGCTTCAGTTTGGTTGCGTGGAGTCAGGCACACACTGCTTTTGGCTGCATTTACCACAATTTGGCATTTATATTTCTGTCTGACTCTTTGCCTCCAGTGGTAGCTTTTCCTATTCTTATATTTGCATGTGAAAGGTACTCTGTGTCTTTTGCTGGTACCCTGCACCTTAGGCAGTTTCATAATGGCCTTTAGAAGGTATAAAAGAGTCTCCTTGGCATGGTGGATCACCCAAACTATGTTGCCAGGGCTGCATCTCCAGTGACAGCAGCACAGGAGGGCTTTGCATCTTTACATGTTTAGCCAGAACTTCAGAACATCGTTGTTTCTCTGCTCCTAAGTGAAAGGGATGTGGGTTACAAGGTTTTGGCACCGATTCTCTCTGCTGAAAGATTCCCAAGGGTAAATGAAGTCAAGAGAAGGATGGGCTCCTGTGGAAAAGGGATGGAAATAAAGTGTTGCAGAAGGCTTAGGTTTAACATGGCAGTGACTTAAGAATTTGCAATTCCAACCTCTCTCTGTTTCCCAGAGTGAAAGATTGGAAAGGAGAGGTTTAACTTTGCATTAAAGCAAAACCTTTAGACTGATCTACATCTTGAAGCGGGCATTGGTGGGAGAACAGGGCTCTGAGCCTTGCAGGCCAGGAGGAGCCTGCTGTGCCCACAGAGGTAGGGCAGGGTGCAGGACCAAAACCCTTGTTGATAAGGAAGGGTCATCTGCTCCTCAGAATACAAACCCGACATGAATATTGGAAAAAAAGCAATCCAAAATATTGCTGTTAGGGACCTTGTAAAATGAGGGTTAATCCTACTGTTGAACAGAAGTCCTTCTGGCAGGTTGCCTAAAATGCCTCTTTTTTCTGACAGTATAAAAGGCAGGAGGAGCACAACTTAGGGGAGAGTAAGAGTTTTGGGACAGTCCACCGCCAAGGCACTGCAGAGCTTCATTCAGCTGCTTCTATCTCCCTGAAAAGAAAGAGGAAAAAAAGACTCATTTACCTAGAAGCTTGGAAAATAGCTCATGTTTACAAGTCCTGCAAGAAAGAGAAGATCAGAATGGGCAACTGAACTTTTCAAAACTCTAGAATTTGGCTTGCATTTTAAGTGAGGTTTTCTTCTTATTTTGGCTTCACAATGTCCTTGATCCCTGTTTGTTTTGGCCAGTTGCTAATTAGTAATGTGATTCTTGCCTGGGATGGTTTACATAAAGTATCCTACATTCTTGAATGCCCAAAATTCTCACTGGCTTTGATGCAGATTTGTGTTACAATTGCAATTCATGACTTAGGTTTCATTTTAGGCATCAATATTTAGTTTTCTAAAGCTCTGTGGAGGGAAAAGATTCTGCCCCAGTAATACATCTCCAAGGAATGCTGGTTATATGGAACTCTGTATTTATCAAATAACTCAGCACAGTGGCAGAGCAAATCAGTGCTGGGCATAACTGCAGTCCTTGTAAAGTATATGTTTCACAAAGTACCAAGATTATATGTTGTATCTCTGTGCCCTCTTTTTATCTTGAATGTTACCATCATATCTGTTAGTTGTTGCATTTAGAAACAGGGGGGGTGGGGGGAGAAGGCACATGTAACAATGAGTCTCATGATTGTGTTAAGCCAGCCACAAAAATCAGATCTACAGATTAGGAATCAGGGAAAACTGCTTTTAAAATATAGTAATTAAAATGCCATTATAATTTGATTCAAATCAGAGTCCTACCCCAAAAGGGGTACATTTAACCTCTGAGGTTTTTCAGTCCTTATCTGTACAAAGTGATTGCAGACTGAAAAATGGCAAATGTTAATTGTAGACAGATAAGGTAAGCTGGAACAATTAATTGGAAGTTATGCCTCTGTTGGAATATATGTATTTTTATGTTATTATGGAAAGAAAAAAAATGTGATTTGATCTATACTTTTACAGCCAAGTGACTTCTACAAGTAAAAATGCAGTCACAGAATGACATGACATGATTTATTCCTGTGCAGAACTGCTGCTGTAGATATAAGCCAATTACCCCAGGATCTGAACTACCTAAACAAATAGTTAATGTGTCTCTATTTACACCTTCTCTCCAAGTTTCAGCTACAGACCCAAGAATGCTGCCTCAAACTGGTGCAAAGTACAGGTGCAAATTATTCTGCAAATGAAAGTACTGAGCTGAATGCAAATTTAACTGATAGAATAGTCTGTCTCCATCTTTTGGCTTCTTGTATGTTGCTTATTTTAGATTGCTGTCTCTTCAGAGTGGGATTAATAGCAGCTAATATACTTCATTATTCTGTATTTCAGTGCATACCTTAAAAGCCCTTAAAGCCTGAAGGATCCAGGCAATAATATGATGCTAGCAACTGTTCTAACTGCCCAACTACTTTATTTTCTAACATAGAACCTGTGTTTGACCCTGGAAGATAAGGTCTGGGTTGAATTATGCCCTTGGACAACCCAGTAAGAGAAGAAATGTCAGGAAGGGGAGGTACTTCAGGTAGCAAAATATTTGGGTGAACTTCCTCTTGTATATTTAGAGAAGCATAGAACTTTCTTCCTCTCCCCTGGAAAAATCTTGAGTAATTGCTATGCAGAAGTAGTAAATAATATATTCAGGAGCTTAATCCGCAGGATTTCAGAGTACATGGCACTTTGCTTATGCTTGTGTCTCATCTTTGAAAAGCTGTGTGAAGAATTAATGTAAACCATGAGAGTTCTTGAGTACACCTGTATCCCTCTGAAAAATGTGTTTTCCAGAATGCCTGGGTGACAGTGACTGCCTGTAGGCTGTGTACTCACTCCAGCCAGTGGCTCAGCTCCCAGGCACCCAGGACAGGCAAGCACAGAAGTCTTCCCCTCTGCTCAGAGCCACAAAAGAGATCCTGCTGTGCCCAGGAATCTCTCTGCTCAGCAAGAGCCAAGTTCCTATGTCAGCCTGCATCCTGATACACATTTGGACCACCAGCCCTTTCTTGTGTCAGAGGTTTGCCAAGAAAATTTATAGTTTCAGCCAAAGAACCATGTGTTCTGTGCAAATGAAAGCAAATAGTTCTGCTGTTAATCATCTCATTTGTCACTGAGCAAAACAAAGCTTTTGAAGCTGATTCAGAAATTGTCCTCACATCCAAATGCAGTTGTTGCTGGCCCGACTTACCTGTGTCATGTTATTCCCAGACATACACAGACACGGGACTGCCTTGACTCAAGATCTAACAAATCTGTCCTGATGTAGTGTCACTTGGAAGGTGGTATTGAACCCAGACTGTTTCATTCATTTTGAAGTAACTTGGGAAACGTAAGTGGGCATTGATGGCAAACTGCCCTTGCTGTGTGGAACAGCTAGCCCTGCTTTCAGCCCTGCCACTCTGCCTGGCTCTGGGACAACCTGCCAACCATCTTTAGCATCTTTAGTCCCTTTGCTATACACGTTGCCTTATTTTTGAGATGCAAATCAAGCACAATTTGAAAAGCAAAGGATCCCGAATGTTCTAGGGATTTACTTTTACATTGTGCTTCCTCTTAGGGAAGCTCCAAGCCTTTTCCTATCTCTAAATAGCAATGGTTTGTATCTGTCACTGTACCTGTCATTATCTCATTGTTAGGGTTGGTGTGTTTGGTTAGTAACACCTGCTCATTCACCTGATTAGCACCATGCTTTAATTTCATTTAATAAGTATATTTTGGATCAGAATGATCTTCATCAACCAGAATAATTTAACTTTGCCATGTAGAATTAATTTAGATGAAGACTGTCAAATGAAATGTAAAAAATAATCAGTGGTTCTCATTAAGAGATAATAACAAGACCTTTTTTTTGTTTAGCAGTTCTGTTTTGGTCTCAACATCAAATTTTAAGAGGTATTACATGTTGTGAACATTCATTTTAACACATTTGATCTCATCTGGCACCATGCAAAGAAATAAAATCCTTAACCTACATTTGACAACCAATAATTAAGAGTGTGAGCTAAATACTGAAAAAAAAGAGCTTTAAGAATAAGTAGCTAATTTTAGTCATCCATCAGGAATTTGATGAAATATGTAACACGTGAAAGATGAGCTAAAGGAGAGTCTGTTGGAACCTAATGACTGGCTCCAAGAACTGAGGCAGCCCTGATACAATTTTGGAAGTTTTGAGACAGGCAAATAGAGGAGTTGAAGTTCAGAGGAGAGTGTCAGGGCAATAAGGGGTTTAGAAAAACTGGAGGATTTGGATTTGTTTTGTAAGGGATAGTCCAAACTTTTCTCACTTGATAAAGCCGGATGTAAGAAGGGTGGTGCTGACTGATCCTGCATATTCCCAAGGGATAGGGCAAGAGCTGGTTTGCAGGAAAAACACATTTTGGTGGCAGGAAGAGCTGATCTCCCAGAACAGACAGCAATTCAATGTGGCTGTAGAGTCTCTTTCTTTGGGGATTCTTAAGAACAAGGCAGACAAATATCTCCCAGGAGCACTGGAATATATTTCCCTAGAGTTGAGGAAACTACTTGGCACCTTCTCTCTGCCTTGTGCCTCTGTTCTCCCAAGGGTGAGCACAGTGTGGAGAAAGGCAGTAAGCATTCCTAAGGAGTGCACTTGCTTAATGGCATTGCCTCAGCCGAGGAGTTAAAGTTTGCTCTAAACACTCTAATTTATTAGAACTTAAATAACAGTCATAAGATGAAAGGATGTGTAGGTTAAAACACACATACCTGTTGAACCAGGACAGGCATTGTTGACTGGAAAATAATTTTGCAAATATAAAATGCTGGCTATGTTTCAAGTCAGGGAAGGTCTTCCTTCTTAAATGTGCAGTTTCTATGTGATGGCAGCATCATTTTTTTTCTGGATTTCCTTTGTGTTGCATTTCCAGGGTTATGGTAAACAAAATGATCATCATAAACCATTCAAAGAATATCAGCTTTATGGGCTTAGAGATGTCATCCCTATTACCTGCAATTAATCCAAGAAATGAAGTCTCACCCTTTCCAGCTTGTTATTGGGGAGTGAGCCCAATGAAGTAATTTTCCTTTGATTATGCAGTCAGCCCTGAATGCATGAATAGCTTTGATGACTGCGTGCTGTGGTTTGTTGGGGGGGGGGGGGGGTTTTTTTTTTTTTATTTAATTTATTTTCTGGATTTTATTCTGACTGGAGGCTATACAGTATGTTATGCTACCCATCAGACTTGGCTACAGAGTCCAGCTTGAAAAACATTGTTCTTTCCTTGCCCACTCGCTCAACCTATGGTCACAGCCTACAGCAGCTTGTCAGCTCTCCTGGAAAGAGCCAAGAAGACTTTACCAAGGTTTCTTCCCCTTTTCCTGGCATTTCTTGGTTCAGACTGGGCAGAAGTTCTTGTGGTACCTGGCCAAGAGTTCTGTTGGTGTCTCCTGTGCTCAGAAGAGGCAACCTGGCCCTGTTATCCATTGAGTGCTGAAGAGGAGCCAGGAAGAGAACAATTCTTTCTGGTGGAGCTACAGGAATATTTGCTCATAACACATCTATGTTTTTGTGAGCTCCAGCAAACTAAACACAGAGGGAGATGTAATTTCCACGATTATGCTGTGGCAGAGAGAAACAACAAGTCCTAAGGGCTACTGACCTACACAGGAGGAAAATGTACTGCTGAGAATAAAATCCTCCAAAGGCATCCAGGCAAGGGATAACAGTAGAAACGAGCGTGGCCTCTGTGTTTAGGGAAAGGCTGGCTACCTGTAGCTCTTTACCCCTTAGATACTCACCATACCTTAGAGGCCCATATGAAGATGGTTACTACTAGAATCCCATGGATTTATCCCTGGTCATTCAGCTCAATCACTCTTATGTATATTATGGATTCTCGGGGTTGGAATGTTTAAATTTCCTGGTTAAGGTACCCATGTCATGGCTCTCTCTACCTTTTGCCGTTTCTGCTTGTGAGAACCCATTGAACACCGATTTTGCTGTTGGGCATTTTGGCACAGCAAGTGCCCTCCAGTCCACTCTGTGTAAGCAGGTCTCCTCCATTCCAGTGTGAATTCCAAGTAGGAGTTAATGACAAGAGACTCTGTATCTGCCTACTCTGGCCATGCCAGTGATACACAGAAGAGCAGGAAGTGGTAGAAGAACACCAGAATAAGAGCAGGGCCATCAAATAGACCTAGGCCATTGTTACAGCTCTAAAATTAGAGACATAATCATAATAAAACCCTCCTATTCTAACTTTATTTGGGTTCTTCTATAAGGACTGCAGATGCTTTCACCCCGCAAACTGTGGTGCCTAGATAAATCTTCAGGAGCTGTATTTATCTCCATTGCCTGCCAGCCATGACAACACATGTGGCTGGGAAGGGTTTTGTGTTGTGGCCAGACAACACTACAGCTCATCTGTCCCTTCCCTTTTCTCCTTCTCTCTTTGCCTTTCCTCCCGGTCTCAGTCCCACTGGGGCTTTTCTTTTGAGTTCTGCTGCCAAATTTTCTATTTCTCTCCTGTCAGGCATTCTGCTTGTGGGTTGCCAGAGCTCTCTTTTCTTCTAAGTGTTCACTTTTTTCTTCTCCTTTTCTCTAGTCATTCCTCTTTTGTTTCCCATTAAATCCTTTTTTGTGTATCTCAAGCCCCCCCCTCCAATTTTCATCTTGTGCAGCTTTTGCCTCCAAGTTTCTGTAATTGCAATTTGTTTGGGTGGTATGTGTGATTTCCTTTTGCTTTGGCTGTTGTCTTTTGGACAAATGTTGATGCAGCTTGTGCTTCCAGGTAACAAGTACAATACCTCATGGAAAAGAAAGTGCTCTTATATCCTATAACAGCACGGAAGTGTGAAATGGTGTGAATATTTTCAAACTATGATTGCTTGAAATAACTTGTTTTCCATAAACTTCACAAGTTATTGTGAAGGAATATTGACAGAGAGGAAAAACTATTTTAAAAGTAAGGTTTTTGCAGTATCCCATCTTCATCTGCTTTTCACAACTGAATGACTTTGAAATGGTCTGTTAAGCTGAGAGCAAATTACGCCATGAGAAATGATGTCCTGTCTTTCAATGCTGAGATATTTGTATTTTTAATATCAAGTACACCATTATCAAAACTCTTGCTATCAATTGTTGAAAACAACTTTCTCCATGTTTGAGAAATGTTTTGTATTAATTTATTTATCTAGGATGAGGAATAGCAGGAACACGAGAGACTTTACTGGGAATGCGTCCAAGAAGGGCTCGTGGAGGCTTCCTAGTTAATCAGTTTGTCAAAAGGAGGACTTTTTCCAGCCTGCAACATTACTCACTTAACTTTTCATTAGGCATTTTAATGGGAGCACTCTTAAAGTGAGCAGCTGTGATACGGAAATGTTAACTTAGGCCAGATCCCTTGGAAGTCCTGACTTTTCACTGTGTGTCCTGTGCATTGCTAACCTATAGCAGCCACAGCAGGCTGAGCTCCCCCAAACCCTGCTCACTTACTACAGCCTTCCTCAGAGCTTGCTCTCTGTTTGTGTATCATGAGTGTTACTCATAAAGGGTTTGAAGTCTCCAAGCAGATGTGTCTACTTCCACCACTGAAGTGGATTCAAGTGCTTGGCATGGCTGTCTCCAGGCAGATTTTCCCTTCAATAATTGATAGCTGCCCATAGTTCTCTGTCTGGATGTACTCATGTTTACAGGGAAGCATCTCACACTTTTTTATTGATGTGACCTATTTTCACGTTCTCAGGTAAGAAATTATGTCAAATGAGCTTTCTTACAGCTAGTGTGATATGATAAGAAACTTTTAAGTCAACCACGGTCTTGAAAACATTGTAAAACTTTTGGTGGTGTGAGGCAACAGGGTTTGATTGCCAGAAGATGTTGAATGAAGAAAGAATAGAGATGTCTTGGAAATGAACCTGAGTGATGTTACATTGAAAATCTTATTATGGGCAACAGACAATATATCACATGAGTTGAACCAAGCAATGACCATTAGTCTAGTTAATGTTTTGTTACTCTAGTCAAAAATACCTGTTAATTAAAAAAAAAACCAAACCAAAACACATAAATGATATGGTAGAAATGCTACAGGACAAAGTCTTCCTGTTATCTGCCTCCTTTCTCTGGCATTATATTTGCCCTCCCTCTGGGCCTTCAGGGCATTGGTTTTGGTCTTCCTCAAAAAGAAGAGGGTGTTCATGAAGTATCACCCTACTGAGGACAGAGAGGGCTATTGTTTCTTAAGAAGTAATTACCAGTTTGTTCCCTGGGTTCTTATTTTTATACTTTATAAACAGATATGCAATGTGTTGTTTTCTTTGGGCACAGGCTCGTAGGGTTTCTGAGACTGGGCTTAGTGGACTTGCAGACACGATATGTGCAAACAAAGCAGGACACTGCACTGGCTGGGCTGAGGTCAGCTTTAGACAAGGCTTTGATGATATAATCCTGTGCAATTAATAATGGGTTTTTGGGGGCTCTTGCAATGGGGTGGCTGGTTTCTTGATAAAGTTTGTTTTGTTTGAAAACCAAACTTATTTCATGGCTTGCAAATGGAATTAACCATATTTGTTATAGCTGCACCACCTACTGTGTTTTGCTTTTCAGATGCAATTGCAGGTGGTGATTTATGTCATGACAGGGTGGTTACTCTGTGTATTGGGGCTGCCTCTAAATAAAAGGTAATTTTTATCTCTCAAATGTTTTAAATTTAATTGATGTTTAAAATTTTCAGAATTGATTTGGAACTCTGAATTTGGAAACTCTCTGCAGCTGTAAGATTTTGAGGACAAAGCCAAAAATTGTGTAGAGACTGAGCAAACTGATGTGTGAAAACAATTTGTAAAGACTGTTTCCCAAATGGTAGAATATAAGTATAATCTGCATATATTTGAAAGATATGAGCACTTGAGTCAAAAGAGAGGACTAATGTTATATCAGCCTTGGGAAGAGCTGGTTTTAGCCATGAAGCAGAGAATGGACCTCCCCATAGGAAGCTCTTGCAAGGGATCCACGAGAGACCATAATGGTTTTAAACAAAAGTTTTCCTGAAGAGTAAAACATGTATGACATGCTTGGCTTTCATGTGCTTGGAACTACTTGGATGCTTCTGAAACTGTCCTGTGCTTGAAAAATACTATTTTTGTCAGGATGCTGCCCAGCTGTGACCTCCCCTGATTTGGGTGATTTGCACTCTTTTTGTACCAGTTTTTCAGTGTCATCTCCTTAACCACAGGCAGCACTTGTTAGTTAAGGGAAAAGAACTCGGTCTCTTTTTACACCTTTGTTTCCTCAGTTCACACAAGGAACTGACAAACTAAATTTTTGTTTGACCCCACAGTTAAGGACAACTTTATTTAATGACGAAGTAATGCCTGGTGTTGTACACAGGATGCTTATACCTCTGGCACTACAACAGAAATGTTGTGCCAGTGCTGTTTACACTTTAAAAAAAAAAAAAAAGAAGAGTTCCTTTAATCACTATAAAAGCAACAAATTCCATACAGTAGCTTGTTCTACATTTTTCCTTTTGTTTGCTTACTGTTGTTAACTCCCAATCATTTACTCTTTTAAAAGCTGACTTACAGCTTTCACTTGTGTAATTCTCAGTGTGCTAAAGGCACAATAACTGAGGTACGTGCATTCAAACATTACTCAGTGGGGATGGGTTACTTCCACTGGTTATTATTTCAGGCATGTTTGCAAAGGGGAAAAGAAAGAAAGGCAGCTGGGAAAAGGAGTGACTCAGTAGCTAGGACAGGGTAAGGATATGAAGAAGGGATTAGTGGCGGGGGTGGAATGTAAGCAACCACCCCCAGAGCTTTCACAGAAGTGACATCAATAAATAGAGTTCGTAGGTGGAGGCCCTGGGTTTTGTATTCCAGGTGAGCAATCTCCTACTGGATCTGCAGAATCCCTGAGGGGGCAGAAGTAAGAAAGAGGAAATGAACACATATCAAATACGAAAAATCATATCTTGGTCTTTGGCTGCATTGTTGTCTCAAGTCTGTCCATCACTGTAAGAAACCTCTGTGACATGCATGAATTTCTCACGGGTAGATGCTGTATCACATTAGCCTTTTCTGCTGGTGTGTCTGAGAGGAAGAAAGCTGGCTACATACATAGTCCCACTTGTAATTAGAAATATTTTATAACCCACATCCCTAATGGAATCTGGAAGAAATTGTTACAACAATGTGTTCCTAATGTATTGCAAGACCACAGTGCAATAATACTTTTAAACTTTAAACATTCTGCATCTGATTTAATATGGCAGCTAATCCATCAAAAATTGACCTTGAAGTCTCTGAAAGAAGGCTGTTGCTGAAGTAAATGCTTATAATGAATGCTTATAGTGTCACCTTGCTGAATGGGAAATGGTACTCTGAGTCCTCTGAGTGGCAAAAACAGGTCGATAGTTTGTGGGAAGATATTCCCAGCAACATCTGATGGGCACTGATCTTATCTCTAGATACCAGTGCTGCAGTTCCCCATGTCAAAAAAAGATAGATGTTAAAGTACCACCACAGCAGCTCAGCAATACATTTCTGCTCTTACAACCAAGATAAATTTTATTCCAGGAATCACTGCACCAAACCCAGAGATATGCTGTATTTGAAGAGTAAAAAGAAATATAGTAATTTATGGACTAGCCAGTCTACAGGCTTGCTGATCAACAAAACAGGAGCTTTAAAGCATACAGGTAATGTTGGCCTCATATGTTTGAGGCACACTAAGTTTTGTTAACTTTATGAGGGAATATTCAAGGTCTTGGTACTGAGAATGGACAGAGCAATAGCAGAGTTGTGATGATTTATTTCTTTTCCAATGCTTTTGGGTGACGCATTCTATGAAATATTAGTGAATTAGCTTCTCTCGGCTCAGCTGTTGGAGCTGTTGTTTTTCCTCTGCAGGCATTTTGCTGTGTCTCTGTCACCATATTTACTCAGAAACACACAGAAAAAGAGAAGTTTGGGCTATATATCATGAAAGTGATTTTGCTGGTACAATTAAATTCTGGAAAAAAGTGAGGCTAGTTAAGCAAAATGGACACAGCCATTTGGGAAGCCAGCTAAACATCACTGCAAATTACACAGGAAGGGAGTAATTCTGCAAAATGAAGTGTTGAAACTGGATAATACAAGTGCTCATTTCTGATGAGATCCTTACTATCCATCATTTGTACAGAGAGAGACAATGGTCTTGTTAGTAGTTCTGTGGAAAAAGAGAACTGGGACACCAGCCTTTGCAGAATCCCAGTGAGTAATAATTGCAATTTTTAAGCCATTATTTCACTATTTAGGATTGTATTTGAAATGGAGAAAAACCACTTTTGTTTACTAATGAAGATGGATGGAATTTCTAAATTAAACGTTCAGGTGCTGCTGATGGCCTTTGTTATCAGTGGTTAAATTGCAGGAATTGAGTCAATCCCATTCCCCAAAGCACATTGCAGTTAAACTGTAAGAATGGAAACTATTTGAACTACTACAGAATTGCCCACGTAGCCTTTGCAGGTGGAATGGTTATCCTGTGTTTTGTGCACATGAATATTGAGTTCCCAGCAGAAGTCCTGCCTCTGGCCAGGTTTTTGGCATTCTTTCCAATGGAGCTTCTCTGTTTCTAAGCCAGTCATTTATGGTTTTCTCCATTAAAACTCCTACAGGAGAAGTGATAGAGAGGAAAGTAAGTTTAAAAAACCCAAGGCAAATGTGCATTTTGATTATTAGGACTTTCTTATTCTGAATTTTTTGTCACAGTTTTCAAAAACCATGTTAGCAATAATTGTTTCAATATTCAGGTCTGGGAGTTTGGGGTTTGAATGCTTGTTTTAACATGACAATAATGGTTATTTGACAATATTTGCGAAGTTGGAGATATCTCAAGACTACATCTCCTTCTTTCACTATCCCATGTGTTTTCATTTTTCATATTATTATGATTTAAAAGAATGTAACACAATTGTTGCTTCATTTAACCATTGAGCAGGCAAATAGATAAGGATGATATGGGTGATACAAGAATTAGGTTTCAAATTGTAGAGCACTAATTTAGAAACAACGTAGAACAATCTAGTACATGGTGAATGTTTGACTTTTTCCCTAAATAGATTATAATAACTCTGGTTGTTAAAGAGAAGAGAGCTATCTAGCGGTTACAGATGTCATCAGCTTTTGTCCAACAGCTATCAAGGACTGTATCCAACTTAAAAAGGTTTAAGTTATTCAGGAATAATGCAAGGTTTGGGATTAAGCTCTGTAACATAGGAGGACAAATTCTGCCACATGCTATGGCTTAACAGACTTGTTTTCTGAAATACATTTCATCTCATTAATTGAAAGTCTCATATTTTAAATGAAACTAACAGTCAGAAATGTGAATTAAAAGTGGTTATGTTGGGAAACAGAGTTGAATGACAAGTTGCTGCATTGCCATAGGGGGTGAGGGAAAAAAGGCAGAATAGTTGGCAAATGCCATATAGGAAATTTGGCTACTGAACATTTCTCTTGTAGCAGTGAAACAAACCCTCCATGGCCTGTGGCATCGTGTCCCTCATGGCAGCCCCTGGAGCCCACATGGAGAAACCCGGGAGCAGCTGCCAGTCACAAACAGCCGAGGAAAACTTCCCTCACCCCACAGCTCCTGGAGCCCCTCAGCCAGCCCAGCCTGGTGGGGACAGCGGGAACAGTGCTCCTCACCCTGCCCTGGAGCCCCAGAGTGACCAGTGGCTCTGAGGCCCCGCCTGGGAGAGGCCACAGGGGCCAGAGCAGATACGACCAAAGGCGTTTGCTCCCCTCACAGTCGGGCCCTGCCACCTGAACACCTGAGAGCTGGCCTGGCACCGGGATCTGAGGGTAACTATGTAGTCTGTCTTCCTCTCCTTCTTCTCTCTTCTTGCTCCCTCTCTTCTCTTTCTTTGCTCCTTTTTTGATGCTTTGGGTAGCTTAAAGCTGGGGGGATTGGATTTTGATTTAAGTGTTGAGGATTAGTATGTGCTGGGTCTGTACTATGGTGGAATGTTTTGTCTGGATTGTGTGGTGCCCTTTTGAACTTTTGCCAGGTTCCCTTTTTTTCCTCCCCTAAATTATCAGTACAGGTGCCTCTTGGCAACGAGTGGTGTGGTTTATTCTCTTGATGCTATCTTGAGGTATTAAAGAACCCTATATATATATATATTTTTTTTTTTAAGTAAAACTCCTGGCTGAGCCCCTGAGGTTGTGGCTCTGGGGCTGCAGTGTTACAAGTGCATACATGAACACAGAGTTGTGACTGAAGGTTCAGAGCTGTAGCAGGAGTTCATTTTCATTAATTTAGGGTTATGTTTTGTCTTTTTCAGCTGTCAAGGTCTGAAAGAATCACGAAACTCTCAGCTCTCGTCCTGGCAGGTAGATCATGCAGAAATCATCTCTGAAATATTTTAAACTGAATAATTAATTATAGTGACGGATTTTTCCAAATGGACTCTCAGTGCAAGGTATCCTATTGCATTATTCTACTATAGAGATTGCCAGTTTATTTCTTTGCACTCTTCATCCTGTATTGTTCTGTGCACATACAGTTACTTTTCTTTGTGCTGCTTCATATTCCCGTTAATGCTTCTTCCCTTGGTCAGGCCATTCCAACATACATATTGCACCTGCTTAGATATCTTTAAAACTACCTCTACAAATCCCTAAATCCATTACAGATGCAAACCAGAGCCTCTCAGTGAGACACTCTGTCTACTGGACACCAAGTTGTCATCAAAAATCTCATCAGCGCTTCTTCACCTGCTCATGTGGTGCCCAGCTGTGCCTTGTTGGTCCTGCACTTGCCTGTAGTATGAGATTTGCTGCTCAGAGGTGAGATTTCCATTTCTGAAAGACTTCATGTCAATCTTGAGTTGACCCCTGTATTTTCTTCTTCCAGAGAATTAGGTTTTCATGGGGGAGAGGGAAATGTGCCTTAAAATACAAGAGTGTATTGTAAAGAAAATGTAGCTGCATAAGGAAGCAGAGTGGTTACAGTGAAAACTTCCAATCACTCTGGAAGCCAGGATCTTTACATGTTTTACATTACAGTTCACTATGTTAGCAGTTGGCCACAATGCTGTGCAGCTCCTAATGCATCAGAGTTATTGAAACATCTGGGCTAAATAGCTTCATGCCGATCCACTGAGAAAATCCACCAAGGACTCAATACTTTTTGAGATATTTAATTTTCTATCTAGGATAGTAGGTTGCATTATGCTTATATACCAATTTATGAAACACACAGGAACATCTTGTTTCTCTTTTTTGTTGTTTCTCCTAGTCTTTATGTGCCTACGGGGCTTTTTTTATTAAGAGCTACGTTAAGGCTGGGCCTTGTGTGGACACAGTGTGGGAGAGGGAGCAAAGAGGTTCCTTTTCCCTTTGTGCAGCCCATCCCAAGGCTGCCAAAAATTACAAACCTCTCCGGAGCCAGGAGTAATCCTTTGAAAGAAAGATGTTTCTGCTGCATCTCTCTCCTGCTGGCCAGGAAAGCTGGCTGACCGTGTGGGAAAGTACCAAATTACCCTGTTGCAGCCCAGCCAAGGTGCTCTGGTTGGAAGCCCCTTTGCTGCAGGCATTGCTTCCCACACACTGTCTGTCCCTGGCGCGCCCTGTGCTGGGATTCTGCAGGAGCAGCACGTTCCCTGGCATCCTCTGATCTCCAGGGATGCTGTTCTGGGGACACCCGGCTCTGCTTTGGCACGTTTGTGTCATGCTAGTACAGTAGCAACCACTGAAATCTGCACTGAAATGCACTGAAATGCATGTGCATTGTAGGGCACATGCAAGCCCTGCTGACTGTGAGGTCTGTAATGTTGTAAGTTGATCCCATCTGCTGTCACAAGGAGCTTTTGGATTCCAAAACTTCCCTGCCTCTCTGAAAAGTGTGCATCCTGTACATTGGTCTGCTACATAACCCTTACAAAAACCTGACAGCGAGTATGACTTTGACCTGTGCCTTGCAGGTCAGTGTTGTGCATCTAAATGTCTTGAATTTCAGTCCAGCAGAGGATCCATGTGGGGATCACTGAGAGCACATAAAATAAGTGCCATTAAACTTTTATTATTGGGCAAAGCCTACATCCCCCTTCTTAAAGAGGTGAGGGGTTTTTACAGACCCTTCCTTTTCCCCCCTGGAAGCATTCAGGTACTGGATATATCTTTTAATTGCTTCCTCCTGGCTCTGAAAGCTCAGCATTCATCTGGTGTTCAGGTTGGACTTCAAATGAGGTGAGGAGCTGGAGAAGAGACATCTTGTGTGGAAGAGACTGGACTGTCCTCGTGGACTTACCTCCCACGGTGGCAGGTTTGCTTAAGTTTACTGCTTGATCAGGACTGGAGATCTGCAGGGCTGAGTACACAGAGCTAGTCTGGTATGAGGATGACATCTTTCCGTGTGAAGAAGAGAATGTTGTCATCCTTGTGTTTCTTGTGTCAGATAAAGGAAATTCAGCCATGCTTGTGTAGCATGAAGAATACATAACCATTTTTCAAGTCAGATCCTCCAATTTCAGTCACACTTCAGAGCAGTAAATTAAACTATTTCTCATGTTGGAAGTTTCCAAATAGTCTGATACAAATTTTCTGTGCCCTAATTAAAAGGGATGATTTTCACCCACTGCACTGTTTCAAGTTGATGTGATAAACTCTTGCTCTAATAGAAAACCAGTTAGAAAGCAGAAAGAGGAGAGTCTGCAGAGCTGGGGGCAGCAATACCAGCTTATCACCCAACACTAACCTGCTGGAGTAGGTATGTGAACTTTAACTGTAGTATCCTTTCTCCCCAAAGGTATTAATTTTGCAGGATGTGAACAAGGACTTATCTGTCCTTGAGGGAGACCCCTCTATGTTGTGCTGACTTGCTGTTCACCAGCCCAAAGAAGTGTAGGTATAGGTCAGGAAATGTTCATGGCAACACGTAGTGTGGGGAGTTAATCTGTTTTATGTGCATTTAAAAAGCTTTTATAGGGATCATTATCAACACAAGTTGTTGTCTGATGTGCACTGTAAATAAAGTTGAGTAAATCATGACAGCCTGGACTCCTCCTGAGCTTTGGGAGACAGCTCAGTTCAGGACTGAGACAGGACTGCTGTAGCACTTCAAGCCATTGGAAATTTCCCAGCTTTAAAAGAACCCCTAAAAAAAACCTGTAGGAACTCTGTCATGAGGCCTCTGAGAGTGGGAGCTTCCTGGGGTGCCATGGATTTTCTGGGATGAGAACAAAGCTCTTCTGTCTGAGCACTGGGCTCTCCTGGTGACTAATCTGAAGCTGTAGACTCGACCCCAACAGGAACTGATTTCTCTGCTCCGTGTTCCAGCTACTGGGCACAGTTTGTTGACTTTACCCTCAGCAAACCTTGCAATGTGTATACTTAATAAAAAAGTCTCCTACAAACTTCTGAAGATAAAAGACACCGCTTCATAAGTCTTCCACCTCTGAGTACAGGAAGAAAGAGCCAACATGCAACCACGGTTATATTTAATGCATTGTTGCCAAGTACTCTGAGAATATATTGAGGGGTGCAGTATGATTTTTGTGTGCACTGGAACATGGACGTGCCTGTGACTGGGGTTTGCAATGACTTAGAATCTCATAAAACATTTTGCCAAAGTGTGGGATAGTTAAGAAAAACATCATTTTCTTGGTAAAAATGCTATTTTTCTCTCCTTTTTTGAGGTCATGGGCCACCGTGAAAGCACATATCCCAAATCAAAAATTGCAAGTTTTATCCTTCACTCTGTTTTTTCAACCTCCTTTAATTCCTTTCAGAAAGAAAAAATAATCATTATTTCATTTATTAAAATCAAGGAAAAGAGTTTGGCTTTTCTTTTCCTGCCAGGTTTAGCTGCCGTACAGAATGTTTCTGGCATCTGCTTTTCCCAGAGTCAGAAAAACCACAGGATGATGCCTTGCAGCTCTCACTTGTTCTTGGGGCACCCGTGATTTCAATCAGTTTTCTCAGGAATTTGCAGATGAGAAGCTGTTGTATGGACCAGTTCTGTTTTTATTTAGAAATATTTATTCAAGCTTCTTCAATTTTTTTAGTATTCTGCAAGGTCCCTGCTGAAATTGGTGCAGTGTTTATTTGCAATCTTTTGGAAAATATTACATGTAGGTTGTTTATCTTATAAGTATTTTAATGAGCAGAAATAAAGTTGTCAGCATGTTCAGTCAGTCATCTACAAGCAAACTCTTTATGGATGTTAGTTTAGGAACCAGTTGGATGGTGGGATGTTCCTGAGAGAGGCTGTCTGAGGGTGTTTTGTGTTGTGCAACAGAAATCTGGTGTTGAGAGAGACAGTGTGTCCTGCTTCCTTCACTGATTTATTTTATTTACCCTGTAGCATTGAGTGGGTTCTTTACGGCTGGCAGGAAAAAAAACCCTTTGCTTCCTGTTCAACTGTAGTGTCTTATCTAAAAATTGGTATTCCTGGAGAAAGAAGACAGTTGCTTCAGGCTTCTCCAGGCAGTGTAGCACCAAGGTTGTTCACATGGCACCTCCTCATTCATGTTAAGAGATACGTGCTCTGCATTCTCTGCTTTCCTACTAGAAAGAACTTCTGTGGAAAACTGGGAAGAAGAACTTGATCCCACAGTTCAACAGATTCAGCCAATACTTGCCATGGCTTGAGATGGCATTTCCACTGGAACGTTGATGGCACCTCAAGTTAGGTGGTGATTGTTACTTCTGTTTCACAGTTGGTAAAAATGAAATCCCTGGAGGTTTAAGTGGCTCACCTGGAGATCAGCTAATAAATCCAGGGCATGTCAAACACCCAGCTCCCCAGCTCTTAGCCTCTGGCAGCAGAACTCCATTTAGTAGTAAAGGAAAAATATCTCCAAACCCTCCAATTAGTCATGGAAGGAATGACCGTGCAGGACTCCCCTTCCTTTTCAATCACACAGTTACTTTTCGGTGATGCGAAGCTTTGCTGGGGCCTAAGTTCACAGGGAGAAAGGGTGACTGAGGTGAGAAGTGTTCAACCAGCTGAGCAAACCTCACGTGCACTTGAAATTACTGCAGGGTGTGTAAGTTCATAAAAGTCTCATAACTGTGAGATTTATTAGCCAACATAATCATTTTCCAAGGGAAGTAGGGGGAGGTGGGAGTTAATTAACCCTCCGCTGTGCTGCATGTGCTGTAACACTGGAGAAATAGATTATTTCTCTCTCTTTTTTTTTTTTTCTGCATGTGATTGACTCACACAGTCAGATGATGCAGAGAGTTATGTGGCTATAAAAACAAAGCAAAAACACAAAGCAAAGCAAAGCCCACCAGTAAGACACCAGGGTATGTTATGTTGAAATGCTTCTAGTAGAGATTACTCATTATTAATGCTCTTGCACACAACAAGGGAGCCTTTGGGGAATGTTTATCTGGGTGACTGTGCCATTTTTCTCCTTGACTTGCAAGAAAGCTGAATTCAGACTGGAGCTTATTTAGAGAAATGAGCGTGGCAGATCAGGGGAATGGATTTCAAAGCAAAATGTACAACTTCTGCTTGGGATGGAGTGATTTATTTTTCTTACTTGAGTTTTGCTAGGAGGTTGATCTCCAAGAGCATGAGTTTTGTGGTTAGAGTAATATCCTTGGTGGGCTCTCATGCAGCTGGCAAGTACAATTCACAAAAATGTTGGATTTTACAGATTTTCTTTTTTTTTTCTTTTTTCTTTTTTTTCTTGCAGGAAAAGTAATTTTTTCCACAAGACTCTGAAAAAATTTTATAATGCATATAAATGGAGTTTACATATAAATGTGACCCATGTTAATTTGTAAGACTCATAGCAAGTAGTCAAGTTTAGTACTCTTGGAGAGGAGTACTGAGGAGGATTGAGAGGTCTGGGATTGAAATCCATTGATATAACAGGTTTGTGCACTTTTCCTGTGTGTAACACAAGAGCTGTGTTTCCTTTAAGGAAAAGACAAGACATTTGTCATTTAGGAAGGTGATTGCCAACCTGGTTATTTCAGCTGAACAACGGGGTTTCTCTTGGAGCTGAGTAGATTCACTTGCTAGTTTGGGAGACTAAGGGCTAATCCAGGACAGGGCTTTGCACATGTGGGATATCAGTGTGATTGAAAGACCAGGTATTCAGTAAGTTTTCCTTGGGACAGGAAGCAACAGGGCATGTATGGCCCTTCAGAGTTGTTTGCAGGCTGAAGAGATTTCAAGTTTAGCAGAAGGTGTTATATCACTCTAATAATTCCAGAAAGTTTCCAAATAGTGATGAGAGACTTGACAGCAGAATACCAGGAATAGCAATCCAGATAAAACAGTCCTGGAGTCCTCCTTTTGTGTTTTTAACTTTTTCTTCAACATCTGTGCTTTTCCCAATTAAATCCTTGTAAAGGCAAGCTACAGTAGACAACGATCCCTCGGTGGCAATGTTTCTCCTCCTAGATCTTGAAGGAAAACTAATTTTGGCTTTCATAGTTTATCTACTGACATTGCCAGTGCTGCTTGTAGAAGACCATAACAATATAGCACAGTGAGTAATAGGGCATCTGGGAGAACAAGGATCTCCCAGCAGGATGGCTGATACCATGCTGCAGCAAACTTGAGAGGCTCTTCAAATCATCCTGTGCTTTTCCCTCATATGACTTGCTGCTGTAGAGTTTCAAGATTCCCTTTGAATGGTTTTTCATTCTCTTTGTGTCCTGTGAGAGACCAGAGACTGCTTTATGGAGCTGGTCTTTATGGGGAGACTCACTGGTGTCTCACTAGAAATGACGTACAAGATGCTATTGCAAAAAGATGGATTTCAGAATTACATGGATGCAGTGGATGATAAATCCAGGTGACAACAAAGAAACATTAATAACAACTTGGTATAGAAAGCTACTGAACTGACTCAGTCTCCTTCAGTAAAAGTGAGTGTGGTCCATAGATTTTGGCTATTCCAGCAAAGCACAGAGCTTGGTCTATCACGTTTGCAGTTTCATCTAAACTTGCAGAAAGGTTTCTTGGAGACTTAAGCTTATACATCAAAACAAAAACCTTGAAAAATTTGTGACCAGTATTTTTTTTCCCCATTCACTCATTTCTGTCCAGATACATTTTTTCCATCAGCTGAGGACAGAGGCAGATGAATTGGTATCCCTAAACCAGGAGAGGCTGTGATGGGTGTTCCCCTCCAGCAGGGACCTGTGGTTCTTGGCAGCCCCGTGAAGGAAAGGGGCAACCCCAGCCAGGGGAAGGGTTTCTGCTTTCAGTGCACCAGCCAGACTTTGGGCCCTGCTGCCAAGAACGCAGATTTTATTAGTGCTGCAAAAAGAAACTCTGTTTAGGGGGCTTTAGTTTCAATCCCAGTTTAATTCAAGTTAATACTGCAAAGCATATCCTCCACTGCCCTGGTGCCGTTTCACAGCCCCGGGTGGAGCTGCCCTCATGAGATGGAGTGGAAATGGGTTCTCGGTCTTTAGGGAGTCGGATTTATTAAACCAGATTTGATGCGCAAATGGGCAAATTATGCCGGTGGGGGAGAGATGGGGTAGTGAGAGGAAGGGCCTGGGATATGGGATCTGCTTTCAATAAGAGCCCGTGTGAAATTTCATCCCCTTCCCAAGAAGAAACCCACCTTTTCAAATTCTCTCCCATTTTTCCAGGCTTAAAGTAAATAAGTAAATAGCTCATGCTCCCACTTGTTGGCTTCAATTGGAACCCAGAACCAGGGGGTACAAAGGACGCTAAAAAAATGCTTATTGGCTTGAAAGAAAATATTAACAAATGGATCAGGATGAGGCAGGATTGGTTCTTAAGAGTTCCCCCATTTGGTTTCTTTAGCAGAGGAAGCAACTGAAGAAATTTGTTCACCTATTCCTATATTTGCTGTATCCCAAACAGCTATGCCAGGTGTTGGAGTAAAGAAATACTTAATTACTGAAACTTCCATTTACATTAGATCTAAAACCTCACTTTCTTCCTTTCTTTAATTACCCAAGCCAAATAAACACTGAAGAGTGTATCTTCCATTAATTTAGGCTCTGAGTCAGCAAGGTAATTTAATTAAGCACAAATGTAATTCACAGCACGTTAGAAGTCCCACTGAAACCTACTTCTGCTGTTCTGCAGTTGTTTCAAAGCTGGTTTTATTTCTTGACATTCCAAGACAAGCCAAGCTTATTTTTTTCATTTCAGCTCCAGTTGTGAGCAGGGGAGAAAGGCAATTTGAGGTTAAGTACAGAAAAAATTTACAGAGTGCTTGGGGAAAAGCTGAATTTGAAGTAGCAGAGGATGCAGAGTTGCAGAGCATGTGTGGGCTGGATGTTTCTCAAGCTGCAGGTGGATGCTGATTGCTGTGTGCCCAGTTTCGAAGACATTGCTCGATGAGCCTGCAAAGAAGGTGACAGGAGGCCACTGTTTATTAACTGCCCCAGGGCTGGACTATGTTGTGCCCCTCATCAGAAGTACAGTGATAAAAACTTCTTTTTTGGATGGTGGCAGAAACAAAATGCCTGTCTGATTGCTCACACTTGTTGGGGTAGCTCCGAATGACCTGGAGGAGTCTTGCACTGCTATCCCAAGAAGGCTGATGAAGCTATGGCAGAGGAATTGCCTGGATGAATTTCTGCTAAAGAGTCCTAAGGAAGCACTCCCCTTGGCATCAGCTTGGTTGGAATATGTATTTTTTAGGTCCAGCTTGCTCAGAGTGTGGTCCTGCTCACGCTGAATGAATAACTCCATTATGTAAAAAAAAATTATGACTGCATAAATTAGGAGAAACTTGGATCCTGTGCCTTTCTTTCAAGAAATTGTGAATGCAGTTTTGGGAATTGACAAATACTTGGAATATAAATTGAAAGCATCAGACAAAATGTTTCTTGTTATGGCTACAACAGTGTTATAACTCACTTTCTTTTGGCTTTAAATAATGGTCTAGATAATTAAATATTTTGTTTTAAACCTATTAAAACCTGACTATAAAAATTAGTGCCAGTTTTATGTAAAATATAGAGAAACTTAGCCTATGTAAAATGGTTTTTAATTGAGGAAAATACCTAAACAACTCCCTGGAAGTTTTGGAACATTTTGACAGAACTTCTGACCTAATGGTACAGAAAATGCTGAAAGATTAGCATTTTAAACCAAATATTTTTTGTGTAAAACAAGAATAATCAATCATCACGTTAAAGGGGAATTGCTGTAACAAAGAAGCTGTTTATCAAATGCAAATGCGGGGTTATGAATAGACTCCATGAAAGCTCTTAGTTTCTTGTCCAGAGCTGCTTTCCCACCAAGTCAACATTATGTCACTAACAGAGTTGCTGGGAAACTGGGATACTTGCACGTAGAAAATTTGCTTGGAAAATGTTTCTGGTTTTGGACATAATTCTGAAAAAAAGATTTTTCTCTTTCTCTCCCTAGCCACTCCCTCTGTTTCCCTAAAATTTCAGATGGGAATGGGGATGCCTCAAGTGAATACTGGTGCTTGGAAGCATTTTAACTTCGTCCAGTAATGTTTGAATGCAATGTTGTTATTTAAAAAAAAAATGAAACTGAAGAAATAATTCTTTAAAAATAGCACTGCTATGCTTCTAAGCACAAAGAAAGTTCTTTCAGTTCCTCCCACTCATTTTAACTGAATTGTTTGTTTAATTTTCGGTGCATCTTTTGGTTGGGCTGTGGAAACTACCAGGTTTGCTCCTGTTTCTTTAGCTGCTTCTGGTGAAGTGTTTTGAGTCAGCCAAGGGAACGCAGTGCATTTTCCAGGGGAAAAGGCTCAGGAGAAAGACAGGCCAACCACTAATGAGGCATTCCCAGGAAACACAGAAGGGAGGGAGATCAAAGTGGAGCAGCTGGAAACCAAGGGCCAGGTGGGCACCAGAAGGAAGTGCTGAGCACTCTTGCTTTGGCAGTGGGGTGGGGCAGCTTAGAGCAAACAGTTGCATGTGTGACCAGCAAGGTCAGGGGGAACTTGTCAGAAAGCAGCCAAATAGTGGTGCACCGTTTTATAACCCCTGGTACACTGAAAGTCACAGCAAGGGTTCTTGTCTTGGTCTTGTCTCTGACACTCCTGCTCCTCAGTGACCTTAATGCTGCCCAAGGGCCTGAGGGTGCAGAGGGAACTTTTCCCTTCCTCCCAACCACTCCTCACGTGTCCAGAGACCACCACAAAGAGGGCTCTGCCCTCTTCAACAAACAGTCTTAAGCCTTCAGCCTGTTCTAACAACCTCCGTCCCCAGACCCCTCAGTGTCCTTGTTCCTGTTCTCCAGGTTTTTCCTGTTGTGTCCATATCCTCCTGGGATGGTGGTGCCCACAGCTGAGCCGCCTGCTTCCCACCACTGAACCAAGTGGGAGTGTTACACCATGTGTTCTACAGATGACACTTGTTTATTTTTCCCAGGACAGTTTTCCATTTTTTCCCAGCAGCATGGTGTTGTTGACTCATATCTGTGATTTAATACATTATAGCTCTGTAGTGAAATGGTAGATTTGTGGTTTGGTTTTGATTTTTTGCCTTTCTGACTGCTTTAATATAGAGGAAAAAAAAGGTGCTATAGGATCACTGGCAGATTTAGCTTATTTAATTTGCTGGATTTCTCAATGCTAAGGTTGAAAAGCCACACTGATCAAACTACCTGCTGATGCCATGAAGTCACTAAGGGTGTGGTGGGCTATCAGAGGGGTTGTACAGCCCCTTCTTTTAATCACTATTAGGTGAGAGGATTGTTCTTCAGGTTGTCTGCCTTCACAGAATAATTTACACCGTAATTGGTTTTTTGGGTCCAAAGTCAGAGTTTGAAAGAGGAGTTAAAAATCTAGTCCTGATTTATTTGGTTCTAGGAAGCAACAAGATTTCTGTCCCTTTTTTGTCTGTGTCACAGCAATCTGAACTTCTTTGCAGCCCAGATGTTATCTCTGTGTCAATGCCTTTGTCTTCCTGTCAACAAACCCACATTGATTGAAGACTCAGTTTTGCTATACATGCTTAAAACTCTATTTAACCTTGTACATCTACACAGGGGCCATTATGTCATGAGAAATATCATAGATAAGAAGTCCTACAAAGCCATGATTTGTGTGCAGGCTGACATGTTGCAGCAGCATGGACAGGGAAAAAAAAAGGTTGTGGGTTTGTTTTTTTAAAATTTTTAACACCATTCAGAAACAGATGAGTGTTTAACCTCCTGAGACCAAACATATGTTACTATGAAGTAGCAAACTTGTATGTTTGCTGCCCACTTCATGACTAGAAACTGAAGATGTTTTGACATCAGTAGTTAAAGTTTGATAAAGGTAATTGGTGTGGAAGCACCCGAGCTGTTTGCCACGTTGGCTGCCTTTTAGTCCATCCCACTGAACATTGCAGTCCTTTCCAGTCCGACATTAAAGACCATTTCATGAATGCTTGTAGTAACCTGGCAGTGTTTCCTGCCACTGTGTGTGCACTGGCTCCCTAAATCCCAGGGTATTTATTTATTTATCAGTTATTTTATTGTTGGAAAAACATTTAATGCTCAGACTATATATTCTGCACACATTCAAGTGGTAAAAGGAGGGGGGGGGAGAAAAGTAGTCTTGAAATAGCTCATTTTCAGCTCATGTGTTCTGTTTGGAATAAGTTTGTGGATGTTGCAACAGCTGTAGACTCTTGGTTTAGTCTGTGACATGATTTCACTCCTTCTTCCCCAGCTTCCTGAGCTCAGCATGTCCCGCTGTTGTTGGGGAGAGATAGCGACTCAGCTGGCCGCTTTTCCAGGCAGCACTGCTCTCCCCAGGCCTCTCCCTGCAGACACCAAATTCTGTGTGATAAGGAGAAGTTTTCAGCTCTGAACACTCATCAAACACACCACTCCTCCGGTAAGTGTGTTAAATTAAGGCCTCTGATGCCTGTCCAATTTGTCTCCTGCACAATACTCTTCTCAGTTTGCAGCTTTAATGCAACAGGATCGGAAATAATCAGGCTTTGAAACAGAACCATGTGGTTGAACACCCACCACAGAAACCAGAATGTTTGAGAATGGCATCATTATCTGTGTCAGACACACAGAGCAGCCCACGAGAGACAGCTTTGTATCACAAATGGAGTGGTGGAAATCTGAGTCAGTCCTCTCTCTCCCTGTCCAGAATTATCCTGGAATGGGTATTTCTGACTTAAGGGGAAAAAACCCCTCCCCATAAAGAATAGGGTGGGTTTAGTTTTTAGGACATTTAATGATATACTGGCACATAGTAACTGCACTATAAATATAGTCTGAAAAAATATGAGCTTAGTTTGGAAGCTGTTCTCAGCTAAATTATGAGGTTTTGATCCTGACCTAAACTGATCCCACATGTTCCTGGATTCTCCCAAAGTTTGAGTGCACAGTAAATCAACTGTAATTTTTCCTTTTTATTGCAAAGAATGAACAGAAGACATTGGAAATTATATGACTTTGGCGTATGTTTATCACATGGTTTAGGATTGTTTGATATCTCTTTAGCTTTAAGATTTAAGTAAAGTTTAAAACAGGTATAGAGGATCAAAACTAGCTAACTGGCGTTAGGTCACCATGGTTTCAAAAACATTCAGTGCCTCTACAGAGAAGAACTGATCTTACAAGTACTGATGTGTTCTGTTCACACACACTGAGGATATGAAGAGATAGTACCATAGTAGGGAACAGTAAAGAAGGAGGAAATATCAAATTACTTCCTTGGGAATAATTCCCAATGCTTTAAACAACAGCAGTTGTACCCCTGCGTTGTGCTGCTTCTCCTTTGAATAATGAGTGTGTTCAGTATTTATGCTTTTTTCCTCTTCTAAGGCCTTCTCTTCGCTCTTCTTCACTCCTTGCTTTACCAGCTTCAGTGGTGGTGCTATTTTGTACTCTTTGTCTTTGCAGCCCATACCTTGTCACTTCTTCCTGTTCTTTGGCTTCTTTTTGCTTTTGTATTGTTTTTGGGGTTTTTTATTTTAACTTGAGAGTTGGTATGTCCTTTATTGATAGTACCAAAATATGGCTAAACTGTATTTTTTATCTTGGCTTTGCTAATGGACAGGCTTTCCCTCTGAAACATCAGTGTTGCAGCTGATTTGTGTGAGCTGAGTGCCCACACAAGTCTGCTGCCATGTGGGCTGGAGAGCCAGCTTGTCTAAGCCTTCCTCAGTAACTACCAGGCAATAAAAGTTAACTGCCCCATAAAACCACATGGAATAACCAAGCTATTGCTGGCTGGCCCTGCTCAGCCATCTTTTTCCTGTGTGCTGGATCTTTTGGGCAGGAAGAAGGACTGACCAAGGTCCCTTTTGGCTCTGTGTTTCTGATAACTGGTACCCTGGCCCTGGGCTGCTGGTGTCAAGGTTCAGAAGCACATCTCAAAACAGGAGCCTTAAGCAGTGCACTAGACTGACCTAAGCAGTTGCTATTTTATTTGTCACAGAGGAAAAAAGAAGGTAAGTCACTTCAGAGTTATCTTCTAACACTGGACTCTTTTTTAGACACCTTGGGAAATGTTTCAGAGTGATGCTTCAAAGCCAATCTACTGCAGCACTAGATAAGCTGCTGGAGACTGAAGGTGTCTAACATGGCCCCAAAGACAGGGCAGCTTTGCAACTCCCCTAAATTGGCCAAACTGGCCAGACCTAGTCCTAATTCTCTAGTTTAGTAGAAGAGCATAATGGCTTTGTGAAGAAATGAAAAATGTCAGGTTTCTGCCAACCTGCTCCCAGGATTTATATTGCTATTGTAACTCCTAATTTATACCACTGTGCTTCTGGTATCTTCTTTCATCATGTGTGTCTTTGGCCTCATTCTTTACTTCTCTGTCAGATAACAATCCCGTTTATTCTGGGAGGGAGGGGTATTTTTCTTTTTTTATTACTAAGTAACTGGGATTCTGGTCTTCCTCAGGGTTTGCAAGTGTAAAAATGATGCAGAAGGCTGTTAAGATGCAGGGTGGGTAGGCTGGTGAGTTGTAGAGTCAGGCAGTCAGAAAGGATCATAGGACATCATTTAATCCATGTTCCTGCCCCAAAGAAGAATACGCACACTAATGTTCCTAACAGAGCCTTGTCTGAACTGTCCTTAAATGTCTCCAGTAATGACAACCTTTCAGCTTCATTAGGCAACCACTTACCCTTCATGTTAGAAAGGTTTTTTAAATCTTCAGTCCAAGTATTCCAGGATCTCAGAAATAACCTGTTTTGGGGTAGTGCAAAGAGAATTCATCTTGTTTTCTGCTTGTTGCACTGATTTTCCAGGAGTGGAGGAGAGCAGCAACAATGTGAAGGGTACTTTCAGAATGAAGTAGGTATTTTCAATCCTTTTTGTCATTCTCAGTGCTGGCATTGCCCACAGACACTTGAGGGTCTCCCCTCAAGGGAAGGGAAGGGAATCACAGCTCGGTGTTTCCTGCCCTGAAATCAAAATGCTGAGCTCTCTGCAGGGGCTGCACATGGCCACACTGCTTGTACCTAAACACCAACGAGCTGTTGGGCTGCAATCTAGGCAAGGGACCTGAGGAGGGAAACACTTAAGAATGCCTTGATTAATAGCATCCCTAAATGATAATGGCTGTTTTATGGCTTTTATAAGCATTGTAGTGTTTCTCATATATAAAAATAGACAAGATGTGGTTGCAATTAATGTAGAGGCTCTTTGTTGAAGCTGTTGACCGTAGGAAAGAACCCAAGGGTTTCTTAGGCTCCTCAGTTGTAAAACTAACTAAATACATCTAGGGCTGCCTTGTGTCACTCCGTGGTGTCTTTCAAAGCTGTAATTAGCAGATACCTAATGAGCTGTGGCTATAGCATGTGGATCAGATGACTCAAGTATTTACTCTCGGCCTCTGATTCCCTTTCTCCACACAAGGGAGAATAACTTGGTTTTGACGTTTAGAGACTCGGTTTCTTTGGTTGCCTTGCCTAGAGACTTTATTGTTTCCAGGACAAGAGTTTATGTGTCAGTTCAAACTCCCTGGTTTGAAGCCTTCCCATTTTTTTCAGCCCACATTCTTTCCTTCCACAGTCTTTCCTTAGTCCCTTTGAAAACTTTGAATGTTATCTTTGACAGTCATTTCATACTGACTGTGCTTGAGTTGCCATTCAGAAATTTCCTAATTCCTCCCTGTCCTCATCCATTCCACCATAAAGAGCAAATATTCAGATGAACCAATTATTGACTCAATCAAAGGTAAATATCTCTGTTAGCTGTTTTTCTAGACAGCTGGGTGTTCCTGAAGACTTTTCAGGGCCGTTCTTTAAGGAATAGCTGCATGACTTCAGCCATGAGAACAGCAGTACATGCAGATCCGTACCTGCAAACATGGCATGTTACAGGCAACCTGTGTTGCATGTCCCTGAAATGTATTTATTTCTGGAATCAGCACTTCTCTAGACATGTCTCAGGGGACCTGAGCTGAATGTTCAGCAAGTGTTTAATGAAGAAAGAAAAAGCATGGGGGAGGTCACCCTGTGCTGTAAGAGTATCTGTTTTATAACAGCCATGCTTGTCACAATAAACATGATTGATTGGCTCTTCATCACCAGCCACTCTCTTAATTCTTCAGATGGTGGCAAAGATGAATAGGGAGTGAGCTTCATCCTTCTGGAAAGCTGGGAGTTTAAGCAGTGCCAATCTCATGGTTGCAGGCGGTTAACTGAATGCCATGGGATTTGCAATCAGACCAGTAGTCCTTTTCCTAACAGTGATATTTAATGTGCCAGTCTTGTTTCCCCTCAGTCCAGTCATATTTCTTCCAATGATGAAAAAAAGGAGCACTCTATCCAGTTGGCTTTGGTCAGTGGGCCCTGAGTAATCTAGGCAATTGGCTCCAAGTTCCCCCAAAATACATAGGTTTGTATTTACATCTCTGTCTGTGACAGTGATTTGCCATATAGTCTAAAGTTTTGAGGATGTGGGGTTTCTTTGGGTTTTATTAACCTGATACAAGGCTTTATGACTAACTCTTGTGACTGCTGGGAACACAAGTTTCCGTGAACCATTAAGCAGGTAAATAATTTCTGCTTGTCAGTCAAGAAGATCTTACTGTTCTGTTGGTTGTTTTCAGACATATTTAATAGACTGAACTAGAGGAAGGATCGTCTTGCTTTAGAGATGTTTATAATCCTCACTATGAAAGCTTCCCCAAAATTATCTGATTAGGGTCTGTTTAAAACTCATGAGAAAATCCAGAACTAAAGCAGGTAATGAGAGTCAATTAATCACTTTGAGCTAGAGGGAAAGTAATTCCCAACATAATACTTTAGGCTATCAGCCCATGGTCTACAGCTGAACTGAACTGCACAGTGTTATTTGCAGCTGGGAACACAACAGTATAAATTGCCTGAGCATCCCTACTCCAAGAGAACTCATGGCTTCCTAAACAAATGGACAAGGCTGGAAATGGTGAGCCTGGGAGACGCATGGCATGACCAGACACTTTCCATTAACCCTCCCACCTCTTGGTGAAGCCTCTGGGCAAAAATATGTGTAATATTCCATCCTTTTCTTCCAAAGAGATGATTCACGTCTGAGATCCTGCAACTTTTCCTAAAAGGGAAAGACTGAAACTCCTGCTGTTGTAGAACTAAATTCAGTGGTTTTCCTCCCTTAGGACCAACATTTTTAAGTAAACAAGAAAACTGGCAGGTAGCCTATCAGTTTTCTGTCTTGATATTCCAAACCATTAAAACCAACAAAGCCTATGTCTGAGTTTAGAGTCAGAGGAGGGATGTGGATTAATGACACAAGTGCGTTTGCAAATGAACAGATGAGGTGACCTTTAGGTCCTTTCCGCTTGCTTGCAGTGACTGATGCCAAATTATGGTACAAGAAAACAGCAACTTTATCATTTACAAAGTAGCTGCTGGATTATCCATGTAACTTTGTTCATGCTGGTTGGGAGGGTTTGGGTGTTTGTGCTGAGTGAGAGCATTGGGCTGCTCGTAACCCAGCCAACCATAACCTTGGGAAGGGTTCAGCAATTCCAATTGACGTGAGACTTAATCACCCTAATTGCCTGTGAGGTCCAGGAGCACTGGGAGCTGGACAGAAGGAAAGGATTCATGTTGTTGCTGCACTGACAGAAGGACCATCAGAAACCATCAGTTACCTGGTGAGTTTGACAGGAGCTCTGGGCCAGCCCATGGCTCCAGCACCGCACTGACCACTGCAGGGGTCCAGCCACACATTCCCATGCAGGGGAAGAGCAGATGGCCCAGCTTATGGCAATGCAAAGAGACTTAGAGGACAAAGGGCAAAAATAAGCAGGAAATCAAGTTCTTTGCTCCTCACGGAATAAACTTATTACTGGAGTGGCAGAGCAGCCCCACAGGTCACTTTCTGTCAGGCTGAGATCTCTCTCACCAACATGGTTTTCAAATCAGGTATCAGTTTGTCATGTGCACCTTTTTGAGTTCTTTTCTCTCTTACAGAAGGCATATTATAAATACAGTCAGGGATTTAAAAGTTTCTTTTATTTTAAACACGTATATTAAATATCTATATATAAATTAATGAAGCAAAGTACTTGTGTGCATCAAAACACAGCAGACCTGCATTTTACACACTATGTATATTTTATTGTCCTAAGTTGTCTTCAGTTGATTTTGAAGGTGGTCAGAGGTTGAAATACTGAGTAACGGTTTGTTTTGTCAATAATATTCCAAGATACAGCAGCTGGCAAAGGGCAGTTAAGTAACTTACGGTGTGTCTCTGCAGAGTGGATATAATTGTACGAAATAATAAAAAGATCCCAATGCTTGATGTTACTGACAGATGAGTGAATGTAGCACCAAGCTGCAGCCAGTGAACTCCACCTTTCAGGTGCCAGATAAACTCTTTTGAAATCTAGTGGCTGCTTTTAATTGTTGTTCATTAAGTTTTGAATTTTGGCCCCTGAATAACAGGTGGAGGCTGCTGTGACTAATGTTTTGGTGGTCTAGAACAGGGTGGGATGTGCTGATGTGGGAATAAGATACTTTAAGACACAGCAGCCTGGGTTGATGACCAAATTTCAGCTTTTGGCCTGGCTGGGCTTTTCGTTTTATTTGTCTAGGGGAGGGGGGAATATTGAAAAAATTGTGCATTACAACAGTGAGCAGTTGGCTGCCGCTCACATCAGGAGACAAAGAAAGTCATGCCTAATGACTAAAACAGACAGCAGGTTGCAAATTTGGGCTTCATGATGCATTCCAGTCAGTAACATGAAAGGCAGGAAATATCTTACATGTGCTGCCTTTGGGGAACAAGCGAAGATATGCAGGTCAGGCACAGCTCAGCTATGTTTGCTGAGAAATCTTTTCTGATAGTGGGCCTTTTCCTTTCTCTGTTCTTTTTTTCCCCCTGAGCAGTGTGGTGTTGCCTGCAAAGCAGTGGGAAGAGCAAACAGCCCCTCAGGCAGCTGCTCACATTGGTCAGTGCCTCCAAGAAGGATGAGCCCATCACCGGAGTCAAGCGCTGCTGTGCATCACCAGTATGGGGAGGGGGGAATGACCTTGAGCTCTTGGCCAAGTCAGTAACAGTGTCAATCCATTTTCTCCATGTACAATCCAACAATCTGCTGCAGCCAGGGATGGCTCTGGAGCAGTTTGTAACTGCTTCAATTGGAAAGTACATCTAAATTCAATTTGATGAAACCACTGTGATGCTGGAAACCCCCACTGTTATTAGGACTGACAGAGCCCTGGGTCTGTGTTCCTTTACACTCTTGTAAAAATAAGATAATGCTCCCTTAAGTCTGCTGTTCTTTCTGTTATCAGAATTTGGGCAAGTCACTAGTGGGGGTTTTCTTTATAAATCCTCAAAAGCTATAAAAAATGGCAACATCACAGTTGCTATCCAAACACAGCATAACAGAGCAAATGACGTGATGTGGTTCCCAGCATTTTGGCTGTTGTTTTTCCTACTAGAGTGACACATTAATGTTGGCTGTTTTGTTTCTGAGGAGTAGGATCATTGTTCCAAACAGTTGTCATTTTAAAAAGGCAAGAATAAAAGTGAAGGAATAAGTTTGATGCAACCAATTAATTTCTCTTGTTTTTCTATTTAATTACTTCATTGTGGTGAGTATGATGAAGATTTTCTATATGACCATAATAAAAAACTAGCCCTCCTATGTCAGGAGGAATATGTGCTAGACTGAAATTCAGTCCTGCTTCAGCACAAACCAATAACCAGATTCAGAATAATTTCAACATTATGGGCTGAGGGATGCAATCCCTGGTTTAGAGTGCAATAAAAATCTACCAGAAGCACAGAAAATCAGCAAAAAAACTATTTTCAGAAGTCTGGATTTCCTGTGCACAATAAATTGTCAGAACATGTCATGGCCCAAGAAGGTACAAATTAGGTTGTTGGTTTCCAGCTGCAAGTTATTGGTGTGGGGAATGACATGGATCAACAGAGCTGCTTGTGCACATCCATATTTCCAGACTTTAAAGAGCTACTGACAAGGTAATTGTTTGATAGATGCAGCATGTTATGGGACTGCTCTCCAAATAACACCAACATCAATATTTGCTCATATTGTCAGCATATGAGCGATCTGCCCTCAAATTGTGTCTGAAAGCAACACAACCACATTTTCTTAGAAAAAATTGCATTTGCATGTTCAGTGGAGAAAAATCTCTGCTGGTGATAACACATTGTGGTCAAGCTGCTCAAAATCGCTGAGTAACTTCTGCCAGACAAACGCACTCTGAGTGTGTTCTGAGAACACTGATCACGCGCTGGGCTGAAAGAGCACTGCTCAGTCTCCACCTGAACTCTGGGAACCAGGCTTGGAATTCTGACTCAACTGGGATTCAACTTGCATTGCTCTGAGCAACATCAGGAGTTTCCTGAGTCGGTGAATAGGATCAGTTGTTTTAATTTGAGCCTTACAGAAAGCAGATGACAACAAACCAGTCAGACAGATAGCGTTGAAAATGCCCATTTATGTATTATGATGTTTTTGGTCTGCTTGCACTTTTCTCCATAATCATATTGTCATAAACATTTTCCACTGAAAGTATAACGTGAACAACCCTTTTATTTTTCCAATCCAGTGAATTTTTAGGAAGATGAACTGAATAACATTTCCATAAATCAGAGAGCATTAAATGGTACCAAGAGGAGGGAACTTATTTCAGCTTGACAGAAATTCTTCTTCTCTGTTGTGTTTTTATGCATTGGGGCCATCTATGGATGAAGTTATAAGACAGTTTTCATGCATGAGGTAAGAAAACGGTCAATATTAGATTTTAAAGCATTTTTGGAGATTTTGACCTTAGCAGTGTATATGTCTTGTTAAACCAGTAAATTAGAAGGGACTCCACTTTGTATTAATCACAGATATCGGTAGGCTTGAAATTTCTCTAAAATGCCCTTAGAATAAATTCCACCTCAAACACGTTTGATTGTGCTGCAAGTTTTCCATTATATTTTTCAGCTTGTAAAATGTAAAAATATTATATATTATCCTTTCTTTAGTGTCACTAGTGCCACACTATTCAGGAAGTTCACTTGGCTGGTCCTGGAGTTAAAGAAAGCCTAAATTTGTACTTGACACTCTTTCTTCTTACAGGGTCCTGCTTGCTTTTTACTCTGTAGAAAATGGATCAGTGTCACTTATCTGTCTTTCCATTATTGCGATTTTCCTATTTTTACCATATTTTTTGTTACTATGTTAAAATTCATGTTAAAGTTCAGTGTGTCTTGTTTCCTTGACTCCAGACATTGCTCCTTGAAGATGCAGATCTGCTGAAAAACAATATTGTTTAAAAAGTCAACAGTTTCCCTTACTCTCAGACTAACATTAAAAAACAGTCTCTCAAAAGTTCTTAAAGGAACATGTTTAAAAATGAATGGGGAGACGTCTTTGTAATGGATAGTGTATTTTTAGGTAGTATAAATTTTATAGAAGTCATAAAGTTTTATGAATTTTAACAAATGTCCTTCTCAGAATAACTTGAGTCTTACTGTGTCAGTGTGTTATCTGGGAAGAGGTGACCGGATCTGTTCCTAAAAGTGAGGAATTTGTAAGTAGGAGGTTACATAGGTTTGGGAAGGGAGTTTAAAATCAATCCCTTCAGTGCCTGCCTAGGCAATACAACAAAACCAGTTGTGTGGCTTCAGAATTCTTTTGTTTTTAGTCTGTGTCCAAAACCCGATAAACCTCTGTGCCAGGCAGGATTTGTCTTCTGCTGCAGGAATTTGACTCCCATTCTTGGGGCAAATGTGACCTGCTCACTAGTCCCATAAGCTACAAGTTACTTGAGCTGAAGTTGAGATAAAAATGTCCCTGGACTTGCTGTGTCCGTGTCCCACGTCCTGGCACCCAGCCCTCAGTGAGCCTGCACTGAGCTCAAAATCCCGCCTGTCACCTTGAGGTGCTCACTGAATGTAATTGCAGTAGAGCCAGGGACACAACCTCTATTACAATTCCTGGTTCAAACCCCATACATTTATGGATCGATCCTGCAGTGTGATCCCAGGCAATGACACGAGCTCTGTGCCAGCAGGAGTTGGGAAGCAATGAGTTTTACCCCTTTTTTCCCCTGTTAACTTTAAACTGTTGACACTTTGCTAAATTCAGTGCACTGAAGGTCTTTCCATGTGTCACTTCTAATAGGATACAGGTGTCAGACAATTTGAGATTATTTCAAACCTAATTTTCTTAGAGTGAAGATACAAACAGTTACACCAGAAGCAGATGTTGGGCCTTTCTCACCCCTCCGAAATGTGGTTTGGCATCCATCCAGACCAAGTCTATAGGGTAAAAGAGAAAATTACATTTAATTTTGGCTTGCTTGGTTTCCTCCTTTCAAAATCTTCATGAATGTGCAATAAAAAAAAAAAAAACACCAACCCATCCCTTTCCCTCTGCTTACACAGGGACTAAGGATCTTGTTGCAAACAGATGGAGTACAGGCAGGTTGGGCCATGAATGCTTTTCCACCTCCACACCATCGCTATATGGTCCAAAATGTGGCATAAAATGCTGTATTTTCCTTTGTGCCCCCTTAGCCCTGCCTCTGTCACTTCTTTGTCTTGTGCGCTGATGTTGAACTGGCAGCTGGGAAGTGGAGGGGGAGCAAGGACAGTGCCTAAACCACCCACTCGGGGTCCTGCCTCTGCTCCACCTCCACTGACCTACCTGGGGGTGGGCACTGGCACTCAGGAGAGAAGCCCCAAGGGCATCTCCTTCCCCCTGCCTTCAAGCTTTAGTAAAGGAATCTTGGGACTGTAAATCCCACATGCGTGACAACCGTATTTAAAGCCAAATTACCAAAAAATGCTCCAGTTGCATAGGCTTTTTGGAATCAGTATTTGTTGATCATTCAAATGCTACTGAACAGCAAATCCTTTAAGAGTGAAGAGCCATAAATGTACACTGGGAAGTGAGGGAGCAGCATATTTGTATCATCCAGAGGAGGAAGGGCATTGAGTCCTTCCACACACAGTGAGGACTCCATGGACTGGTAAACACAAAGGGAACAGTGAGCAGATGGTGGACAGGAGGCACTAATGCCACTGCTGGTCTCCTGGCATCGGGCCAGATTGCACCAGGAAGGGTCTCCAGGCAGCTCCTGCAGAGGGGGTTGGGTGAATATGATCAATACAAGGCATCGAGTGCTGGCTTGTGAATCAAAGGCACAACTGTGGAAATGCCACTCTGCACATGGGGTTTGACTGAGCTGCCAGGAAGTTATCCAGAGGCACTGGAAGACCAACCCGGTAACAGGAAATGAATGAAAGCATTTCTGAGCGGATCCTGGGCTGTGAGTGCTGCTGGGGCTATTTATACAGGCAATTCACCCCGTTAAGGGGCTGCTCAGATGTCGCAGATTAGCCACTGCCAGCACTAGTGACCTTTCTGCACAGTGCTTTAAGAAAAAAAAGATGGAAATTCCCATTTTCCAAGCATGGTCCAAAAAAAACCTCTGTGCTCTTGTTAAAGCAGCTGCATTGAAGAGGAGTGATTAGAACTGGCCTTTTTTTTTTTTTAGCCTGCACCTGTCTCTCGTTCCACAGCTGAGGACAAACTGAAATCTGCTTCCCTATAGGCCTGATCCCATCTGAGCTTCAGGTGGTAATTAAATTCATCATCATCTACACCTATTTCCACTTAACCACTTGAGGAGAAGAGCCACCTGAACACCAGCAGTTGCTGGAACTTGCAGGAGTGAGGCAGCCCCAGGGAAGAGAAGCTCCCCACTTTCTCCACCTCTAAAAGGGTGAGAGTTATTTTTGGTTTTCATTCTTACAGAAGTTAAGGGCTTGCAAAGGAGGGGGAATCAGTCTTGAGCAGCCTTCTGTGTCAGTCTCTAGGGAAGGCTTTTGATTCTTGATTATTTTGCTTGGGTGTTTCTTACACACTGATCTCACCACCTTTGGAGCTGAAGTTTCCTCATATTCCCGCAGTTTCTCTTGACCTATGAACATGCACAGTGTCAGGAGTTTTCTTCCTGGCACAGTGATACAGGAGAGCTACTTGGTTCAAAATTGTCATTATTGGCATTTTTTGTAATTAAAAACTCTTGAATTTTTCTGCCTTTAAAATGTGATGGATGCTTGGAAACCAACTGGCATTATGTAAGCAAATTACTGTACTTTGTACAGTAAATCAGACATCCCACATAATCTGTACTTCTGCGGAAGAAAATGTTAAAGTAGAATTTGTGATTGTTTTGTGTCAAGGTGCTGAGGCAAGACAGCTCACTGAAAATTACTAAGCAAAAACATGCATAGCCTTAAAACATGTCAAAAGAGGGTAAGAATAGCACATTATTGTCATTTAAAATGCTGCTTCATCTTGGCGGAAGTGTCACACCAGTTAGGTACAAGGCTCTTCAAAAAGATTACTTTTCCAGGGGAGTTGTAGCTATTTCTTTTGTAGATTAAATTCTGCTGTTGTCACTGACTGCTTGAAATAGGAATAAAATTAGATTTTCAGAATAATACTTTTTCAGGCAAATGCATTTAGTGAGAACAATATCTCCAAAAATGGCTTGCCACAGAATTCAAACCAAACTAAACAAGAAATTTAGGAAATTTTTTTTTTAGAAAAAAAATTTTTTTAGAGAAATTTTAGAAAGATGCCACATTTAGTGAAGATTTTTTTTGCCTTTAAAAAAAAGTTAGTAATGTATTTGTCTTCCGTAAAAGTGAGGCACTCATAAGGTTTTTTTAATTTCAAGGCAGTACTGGAACTTTGTATAGTTATTCCAGTTGCATGATGGAAAATCACTACTTTTGGCATTCTAATCAGCTAGTGAATAAATTCCCTCAAGATTGGTGATACGAACCAGAAAATGTTATTCATTAATTTTGTTTATGGTTATTTAATTTTAATTATAATACTTTAAAGCTATTTATATCTGCAACTCCATCATGTGTAAGTTAATGTGGCATGTTTTGCAGAAATAATCAGGGCCTGGTAATCCAGATCACCACAGAGCCCATAATTAAATCTTTGATGAGAGATTCAAAGTGATTTTTAAATGTGCACGTGGCTCATGAAACACTTGACAAAAGCTCTACTTTTGTCATTACGACTTCATGAATGTTCCTCTGGCATTCCCCAGGTTTAATTTCTATTCAAATTCAAAATGGAAATATTTGTAATTGGGTGACTGCCTTGTAAATAAATATTGTCTGTAGGTAGGAAAACAAATTAATTCTCATACCAGTTTTCCTGTGTAAGGAAGATGTTCATCCCCCAGCCCTCCTGCCCTTCTGACAGCACAGAAATGGGGTGCAAAGCTGTGGTTTGGGTTGGTCTTTGTTTTCTGGAATCATTTCCTTGTAATTGAATTCCATGTTTGAGACCCTGCCCCATGTTACAAGATGGGAGCTTAGGGTTTCCAGTGATAACAAAGGTGCCTGTAGGCAATTAGAGACCTCAGGGTTTTAGGAGTCTGGTCACTAAAATATGTTACAGCTCAAAGCATTGTTTAACTATCCGAGTCTCTTCCAGCTGTGAAACGCTCCCATCATCAAGTAGGTCTCTGGGACTCCCTCAGGAACGGCAGGCTCTGGATATCCAGCTGCTAGGAACAAAAATAAATCTCTTTGAACACTTATTTGCTGTCTCATTGTGTGAGGACTTAGAAAGGCTGAAATATTTTAATCGTTCATCTCCATTCATCAAATCTTGTCATTCCTGACAAAACTCCAAAAAGTGGTTCCAGCTGAGGATTGGACGTGGCTGATACCAAACTCTGTATGTGGAGATCAGTGTCATGGTTAAAGATCTGCCACACGCAGGCCGTGCCTCTGGAACCAGAGCAATTCCTGCCCCTGCAGAGACACTGAATAGCGTTCCACAACTCCTTATTTATGCTTCTGGCTATCACGAGGGATAACAGCAGAATTCCAATAGTTATTGATCATCAGCCTTTACTAACCAGTGTTGGAATCTCCTTCATTAATGGCCTTTGCTACTGACACGTGGTGGTTGTTAGCACTGCTGTGATAACACAGAAATATTCACTGCTCAAGTTTGTTTGGAAAAATTTCTTAATGACAAACTCAGCAGAACCTGTAGGTCTTGACTTCCCTGGGGTGCAAAGAAAACCTCTTTTCCTTCTCTCTTTTCTGAGCTGCTTGTTTTAAAGTAGGAACTGTTTTGTTTTGTTTTTCTCTAGATTTTGAAATGTTATTGCTGACCTAAAAAGAAAGGGAATAAAAAAATCTAGGAAAATCTGGCTGTAGTTTAAACATTCTTTGACCTCTTCCTTGCTGGTACTGAAAAACATTAGATAAATTATTGTATATCTTGAAAACATTAGGTAAATTATTAGTAATTGTGCTGCACAGCTTGGAGGTGAGTTCTTCCTGTCTTAAAGGCTTTTAGGCTAGCAAGTATTTCCAAAGGGACTCCAACATATTTGATTACACTGGTTTTCCTTATAGTGTCCCTTCTTTTTTTTTTTTTATAAGCCCTGTTTTGCTTCTCCCAGCCTTCCACCCTTCTGGAGCAACCCAGAGCCCTTCGGTGCTACACTTGTGATGTTGGACTGGCCTGGGATGTGCAGTCAGCAGAAGGGAAGGTGGGAGCCTGTGGGAAAACACGCTCCATTCTCCATGTGCGGAGATATCCCAAGTGTGCACTTCAAAGGAGGAGCAGTTCATTGCTGGCCAATCCCATGGCTATTGCATGAACACCCTCATCATTCTCTGCTCTTCTGGGAGATGAACTTCCCTGGACTTCAGGAAAACTTCACATCAGCACTTCTTAATATCCTCTGTCAGGGGCACAGAACGCCCTCAAATTATTATTTAGGGAGAAAAACCATATCCCGCTTCAGAGACAAGATAACTTGTGGAGGTGCAGAGGTTAGATTGTCTTCCCAAATGGATACAGCACGGGAATGAGGAATCAGAAGTCCTGCACAAGAGTTATTTTGGAGGGGTTTTGTTTTCTTTTGAAGCATGAGCCAAAGCCCCTTGCAGGCTCCTGTGGAAATGTTCACATTAACATTAGTTCTTAATTTTTCTGTGCTTTGGATCTATTTGATGAAGGACAGAGAATAATGTTGAAATTGCTGTAAAATGTTTTGACCTGCTCTTGAATTTTTATATGTGTTTTTTTAAGCTTTGTGGTTTTGACTATGGTTTTGTTTATGCCCATTGCTGCAAGTAGGGATAATAACCTGAGCAGTGCTGCAATGGCCCTGCTGACTTCACTTTCTTTATCGGTACAGTTTTCCACCAAATTTTCTGTAGCTTCTGGGATTTTTATTTAATTATTCTCTTCCAGAGAATATTTTTCCTGTATTGTTATTTCCCAGGGCTCTCTCTCTGATTTATTTTCTGTTTTCAGGACTCAGTGAAGCAGAAAACGAAAAGTTAGTCTTCAGTGGTTGGAGAAAATCCTGAAAGTTGGCAGAGGTGGTTTCCGGATGATCCAGCGCAGTTTTTCCAGGACGAGGGAGCAAAGAGCTGGCAAGTGCAGGTAGGCTTCCTGCACTGAATGTGCTGAGAAATCACTCTCACAAACACATTCCAGCTTTGGCAGTGCTCAAGTAATGGCTATTGCTGCTCCGGGGAGGAAATAATTAAAGTCATTTCTTGCCTCTGACAGTTTGATACCAGTGGTTTTCAATAGCAAATTACCAACATCTGTACGCAAAATGCAGCTACTGCAGCAATTATTGAGCAGGGCTGACCATAGAGGTGCTGGAATTGTTCATTTGCTGGGTGTCCACTCCTCAGATATGACCCACAGTTGAGACCTGAGCTACACACGATGGCAAACTAGGTCTCCTGTGTTAGAAATGTAAATGAAACTATATGGAAAGATGAATATTCTGTGAAAACCCCAGTGGCAAATGCATTAAAGGCAGAAAATGAAAGGCTGGAAAGACATCTGAATGGCTTTCTTAATTATGTAACAATTTCAAGTTTCCAGAGCAATTCAGAAGCAAAATTTATACAATTCATTCAATTCCACAAAAATTATGGCTTTTCATTCCCACATACTGTTATAACTGTTTTGCACAGTAAACATAAAGAGTGTGACTGTGCAAGCTGAAAAGTCCCATCTAGGGGCCACAGCAAACAGCACAGCACTGCAAACTTTCCCTGCTTGGGAAAGAAAAAGGTAACAGAGAACTTAAATAAGCTCTCTATACCCCTAACTCAAATATTTGATTTTAAAACACTAGCTAGAAAAGGTAATACCAATCTGAGCAGGAATGGGAGGCTGTGAGATGAAATATGTTTCTGAGAGAGAACTGCTTTGGAATTGATAATAAAAATGCTACCTTATTTCACTGCTTATGTTGTAACTACACATCTGCCAGGGTTTTATATTATAATCCACTTTGGTCATGGATTTAGTAATGTGTAAAACTTGAGTTTGTAAATTGGCACTCTGTCTTCAGGTCTGTTTCACTGTTATTTAAGCTTCTGAACACGATCAAGGCATCGTATAATTTCCTGTAAAAATATGCAGTAGTTTCAAATTAGAGCTTCAAACTTCAGCAATCTTTTGGGTGGCCTGGTGGGGGATAAAAATGGCTTGTACACCTATCAGCTGATAGCTGAGAGGCTTTAAAATAGATTATAGTCTTCATGGCCCTAATGAGCTAACAAGGTGGTGGCAAAAACTACTTATAGACACAGCTCAATTAAACCCTTACTTTCCTTTAGAGAGGAGAGAAATATGCTTGAAGTCCTAGGAAGTCACAGCACGTTTGTCAGAGTTAGATGAATTTAATTTAGATTTTGATATGCAAGTGCCAGTCAACCTAATAGTGCATTTAATTGTTTGTACACAGGTATATTTTGAAGAGACCATCTCAATGTAATGATCTATCTTAATTATTATACTACAATTTTCAGTCCTCCCTGCAAGCAGAGTACTGTGCAGGTTATGGTCAGATGGTGACTAACCAGTTTCCATCATGCAAGTCCTCCTCCTAAACCTCAGGAAATGCAGGTCATGATGTTTTGGGTGGTAGTACAAAACTCAAGTGCTGTGCAGAGGAATTAAATGCAAACTAAATAGACTGGGAAATGTTTGTGCAGTTTTAAAGAGGGATTCTGCTCTGTATTCAGTCAGATGTACACTACGGAGGAGAAAACAGCTCTTAAAACTCACTCTTGATCTTCGTTTGCCATGAGTGTGGGCAGAGCAAGCCAAAGTATTATATTCACATCAGTAACGCCCCGAGACACCGTGATGAGTTATTGCAGTGAGACCCCATGAATCAATATTGATTGGCCACTTACTTTAAGGCTACTTAATTAAAACTAACAGGATGGCACAGTTCCCAGGGAAATCCACAGTGATTTATGAGTGTGCTTGGGAGAAAGGGGGAAGGACAAGGTGTAACAGTTCTCTTTATTTTGCAGTTGAGATCTTTCGTCTGTAAGGGTAAAGGAACAGTTTAAAAAGAGGAACTGGTTGAGTGCAATAAATAAACTAGAAGGGCTGTTTTGGACGTATCTTGTCTGTTAAAGAGGAATTTTGGTTTCTTACCAGGGTACCTGACTTGTCCTATTGCATATGAGTGTCATCCAGAGCATCCAGCATGGATCTCTCATGTTAATGAGGAAAGAAAATTACTTCCCTGTAACTGGGGTTGGAGCAAGTAAAAGTTGCATCACTGTTTTGTCAGGTTTGTGTTTCTGCTGAATGTATTTCGTTCCACAGTTATATCAAATTTTATTTTAGCTATTTATTCACAGTATCAAAATCTGGAGGAATCCACCAAGCTGACTTGAAGTGTATTTTTTGCTAGAAATCTATATAACCTACTCCTTATTTTTACCTATGTCTTGATGCTTTGAGGAGCAGACATTTATTTTTTGTCAGACTGATTTACGCAACAAGTTGTACTTTCTCTGCCAGCTCTGTGTATTGTGTGTGTTTGTTTGACCAGAGTCATGTGTGAGAGGCAGAGAATCCAACCCTCTGTGTCACTAACGAAACCCTGGGGCTTTGCACCTCCACATATTCCTGTTTCTCAGTGGCCAGTGGACAGGAAAAGTAAGGAAAATCCCACACAATGAATGCCATAAGGAATTGTTTCTCATCTGCTGATATTTGCACAAAAATAAATATAGAGAATTATGCCTTTAAAAGTTCAAGCCTTTGAATTGTGCTTAGCAGGCAGAAGTCAAGAAGTCACTTGCAAGAGAACTGGGTTTGTTTTTTATCAGCACTTGCAATATCCTGAATCTCTGCTTGCTATTGCAAACAGTTTGTTGAGCGAGCAGCTGAGATGCCAGAGGACAATGTATCACTCCCTGAGGGGAAGGTCTTGGACACTGTTAAGATAAAGGCAAGAACAGCATAGGGAGGTGTGATTTAGGCAGTGAATTGATTTCTCTATATTTGTCCCAAAGCAAGAAACAAAGCTGAGAAAATATTTTTTTACATCTGATGCTAAAAGAAACCAAACTTATAATCATCTCCTTATTGTGCTAAGTGATAATTTGTGTTTTGTGAACATTCTAAATAAAGCCAGACAATGCCACTGTTTCTGGAGAATTTTACTGGTAGTGTTTGAATTGAAGCAATGCTCTTGGCTGAAATTATCCACTCCATTTTTTTGTTAGTTTTGTTAGGTGTATTAATTTCTAAAGATTGGCAGGCATTAGTTCTTTGTATGCAAAAGCCTGAATTTTTGAAGGTTTTGAACCTTAGAAGCTACAGAACTTGTTGCTTAAAGTATTTAATCTTGGAGTTTTGTCAGGAATCGGAAAAATTATGCTTTGTTTCTTGAGCTGTCTGTAAGGGACATCAAATTCTCCCAACAAACACCTATTTGTAAGGAGCTCTTGGGAATGAGAAGTATTTTATTTAATACAGAGTATTCCTCACAAAATTATTTGAGCCAGTTGTTTTGTCATTCTTACCCTTCACTCATTTTCTTCATCATGTTTGTGGCATCATTGTTATGACTCTTGGAGGGATGTTGGCTCTGACTTTTCAGGGAAGTTTTCTTTTGAAAACTCTCTTTTTGAAACTTTTCTTCTCCTGGTATTTCAGGAAGGACTGTGGTATGGTTGGTGGGAGAAAGTGTGTCCATGCTTCCTCACACATTGGCATGGAGATTTAACTGGGCAGAAGCCCCCAGACTGTTGTGTGGGTGACCACATTGCTGGCTTGTGATCTGGTGTTAACACAGCACTAACAAACTGCAGTACCTGCTGGGATGTTTCCCTCTCCTATTAAAAATAGATTTATATAAAGTAATATTTCTCTGCACTGCCATCTAGTGAAGGTACCACGCTCTGTAAAGGCTCTGGGACTCTCAGCTGAGCATTCTAAGAATGAACTGTATCTCGGGGCACACAGGGCTTGGTGCACAAAATAGAGTTCAGTGCAGAGCAGCTGATATTGTCCTGAGGGTAACAGCAAATGTTACACAATAAGTGAGATACAACAAATATAATCATAGAATTCCAGCAATGATTGCGATGACAGAGGGAGTCAAAAGGGTTTACACATGTCATCAGAGGAGCAGGAGTGGCTGGCAAAGCACAAATTCAAAACACTGAGTTTTAAATAAAGCAAGGATCAATTTTCTGCAGCTGCTGGAATGGTTCAGCTTTTTTGGTAGTAAGTACCCAGGTTCCTATCTTCAAGCCCACAGAGTGATGCCCACCAAAATCCTCACTGGAGTTCTTTGACCTAAAACTTGAGTGACAGTTTTTAAAACAAGCTTTTGAGACTCTTGGTGATGCCCAGGGAAACACCCACCATGGATGTGCTGTGAGTGATGGGATTTGCTGTTCCAGTGCTGGGATGGGCACCTAACAGGGTCCTGCTATGGGCACGTTCCACCTCTCCATTTGTGCTTAGCTCAATTATATTGATTTTTTTTAAAGATCCTTGACTATTTTTGGAACACAAGTAGGTCAACCCATCGTTTCCTGGTAGTGGAAATAACTAAAATAGGACACAGAGCTCTGAAATCATTACTCTCTTCATGTATCATTTAGTGAGCAAAATCTGTCTTAATACTCATGTGAAAGTCGTCCTGCAATCAGAAGCTCTTCCCAACACAAGCTGAAAAAGGACATAATATTAAATACAATTTAGAAGAAGAAAATAATCAAGGCAAGTGAAAACCAGGTCCCAAATTTTGTGAGTTATCCCTCAGCCATAACTGAATTAAGCATTATCTTAAAATATAAATGAAAGGTGAGTTTATATTTCAAGTCAGGGTTCACTTATAAAGTTTTTGGTTCCAGGCAGGACCTGCACATGTATAGATTTGCCATATTTTCTAAAGTTGCGGAAAAGAAGTGAAGCAAACTGGTCATCTGGCAAATAAAAGACAAGTGCAGGGTGGAATAAGTTTCTGATTATTATTTATTTTGGAATAAACCCTATTTTGAGGTCTTTCATTGAATCATGTCATAAAGTGTAAATTACAGAACAGGATTTCTTAACTTTATTTGCCAAAGTGTTTGAGAAATCCAGGAGTCTTTGAAAAATCTGGAGCTTGTAGTTGAGTTTGCTATATTCAGTAATTGGAGCCATATTTAAAGAAAAGAAAAATCCTTTATTTTACTGAAGAAAGGCTAAATAGGATTGAACTGTAGCCACTACCCCCTGAGCCAAGCTGAGTGACTGAGAGAGGAACGGTTTTACCTGTCTCTTGGGGCAATGAATTACTGTCTCCTAAATAATCTCAGAATGCCAGGGCAGCCAGACAATGACCATGCTGGGAATTATAAGTAAGCAAACACTTTGGTTCATTGGTAACTGCACTGTTGATTTTTTTTTTTTTGCCATTTCATTTCCAGCCAAATTTAAGCATTTAAGCTTCTTTGTTCAAGGAGTTCCCTTCCTGAGTTAGACACAGTTAGGTTTGAACACTTAATTGTGTGCTGCCACAATATTTACAATTCATTTTTATTGGAAAAATGGAGTCCTGAGTGGAAAATTTCAACCAGTGCAGTTTGTTTATTTGCAGTTTCTTCCAGAGTGTTGCAAGGGGGTGGCATAGGGAGAATCTGTTTCCTAAGCAGCCCTGTTATAAATGAGCAGCTAAGGAAGTACATTAGGGACTTTGAGATGTTAAAGGCATTATTGTTCTTAATTCTATACTGTAAAAATGTTCTGATGAAAGGTTGAATCCAGCTGATCAGGGGTGTGAATACTGAGCTATGCAGAACTGCTGCAGTTGGGTTTGATAAAACAATGCAACAGTTTCTCATTCTGTCAGTAATTTGAATACTGTCCTTTTCCACATAGGAAAAAAGGTAAAAAAAATGAGACATGAAGAGTAACCTTTAAATAGTTTTCCGGTGAAAAATATATGGATTTTTCTTCTAGCTCAGGCTAACATATAGTTTCTGCAGAAATGACTTGTTCTCAGTCAAAGCCCTCTAATCAGATGTCAGAACAGGATTTTGTTGTTTGGTTGTTGATTTTGCTTTTCTTGGAAGTCATCCTGGCTGTTATATCCTCTCTTCCCACTCTCCAGACAGGTAGTAATTGCATTCCACCTTGTACACAGGGTTTCCACTACATGTAAAAATTGTGCATATTAAAAAAACCTTGGGAGAAGGGAGAAAGATGTAAGTTAGACACTGAAGGTCATCCTGTCATATGAGAACAGCGTCAGGCCCAATATCCACCTCACTCCAATCCCTGTGTCCTAAAACCACCAGCAGGGAATACTTAGGAATAAGAATTCCCAAGCAAATAGTGATAAAATAAAGCTCCCAGGGAAATGTATTTGCAGCCCACCTGACTTAGACTCTCCTGATGGACATTACTGAAAAGCAGTGTTGTAACAATCACTTCATATTGGTCAAGAAGAGCAGAACTCATCAGCAGTTTATTACTGTGCAAATTTATTTACATTTCTAATTTTCTTTCCATTTACTGAATGAGTGAAATGATTAAGTAAAATATTTTAACAAAACAAATGAGTGGAATTTTCCAGGAGGAAGGCAGAGAGATACTGCTAATAAGGACAGATTCCTTTGATGTCAGGCCTCATGCTGCATAAACTCGGTGGACCCATCATTTGTCCTTGTCATCTCGTAGGGTCTTTTGGCTCAGGGCCAAACAATTGATATAGTGGAGAGTTTCCAGCTAAAATAACAGCCTCTGCATCTTTATCTTCCCATCCATCAGATGGCTGGTGGAAGATAGGGCTAATTTGTCACTCTTCCCACTTGGCAAAGTTTGATAAATGGCTTAATTAGACCTTTTTCTTTGTTTTATTTTTTACAGAAATCACATTTCTTGAGGATTAGAGGTTGGGAAAACAATGGCTTAGGATTGAATTAGAAAAGGAAAATATTTTTTCTTCAGTAAAGATCAGAGCAAACACAACCATTACACAAGCAGGAGGAAAAGTGGGAAGAGTACAGTTGGTGGGAAGGAGTTTCAAGGGGAAAAAAACCAAACCACCCTAATACACAAATACTCTGTGAACTGTGCGGTTACCCACAGATATTGCCTACTCCACTGCAAGCCAGGACTTGGCTTCAAATCTCATCCTTCAGATTTGGGACAGAAGGAGGCTGGTCCAAGGCCACGTCCAAATCTTCTCCTTGTGGGTGAAGGACTCAGCAAGTCCAGATCCCAGTTTTGAATATTCCTGCTCAGACCATGCTAAAGGTAAACGTGATATTTACATTTTCCTATTTTCGTGAGGTAATTTCATTGGTTATGAACCTACGTGGATTAAAACCATTGGTTATGACATTTTTCAAACTTTCAACCAGAAAAAAGGGAGGAAGAAACCAAGTCAAGTTCTCGTCTCAACCATTGTTTCGCCCACCGTGTTTGGATAATTATCTTCCCATTTTGCATGCATAATTGTGGCATGTATTCCCACATGTGGTGATGTGTCTGTGACAGCTGCAAATCTCAAGTTAGATATGTCCAGGCTGTGTATTTCTAATCATCTTTGTGCATAACTATTTCAATTTGGGTCACCAAGGGAATATATTTCTCCTTTCTCTGGCCTGACATAAATTAACAAAGCAAGAGACAAACTGAATCCTTCTTTTTTTTTTTTGTTTGATAAACTGTCCAGAAATTGTATGTAATTCAGAAATAATTTAAAAAGTCTTTAACCTCTAGGCAGAAACCTATAATAGTGAGAGAAAGACAAACATTTTTCAATTAAAAAGATTTAGAATCCCTTTCTCTGTAGAACACTAATCTGAAATGACACTGAGGGGTAATAGGCCTAGTATTAGTGCTTCCCCAAGGAAATGTCTTATCTTTTGCACTAAATTAATTGTGTCTTTCTCACATATCCTAAAGCTGTCAGTTTGGGCATTCTGTGTAAGGATGCTTCTGATTTAAAGTGTCTGAGAAGAAAGGCAAAACAAATGTGTTTAAACAAGAATGACCTTTCATGCCCCAGTCTCCACAGCCTGTTCTGAAGAGGATACACATTAACATTAAATCATTAACACTCCTAGAAAACCCATGGGGACAGGCTGTGGGAGAAGCCTCTGTGTGGGCCACATCCTGGAGGTGAGATGTGTAACTGGAGCACATGCCAGGATAATGTGGTGGTGGATTGGGATAACACTGAGGCCTGGAAAGGGCACTGAGCACAGTTACAAACAGAAATAAAACTCACTAAGTCTAGAGTAATTCTTTTTGATTTAGAGCCAGTTGTGGATATTAATATTTTAAATGAATTAAATATGTTTTGAATTGCTTTGCCTCTTGGTTTACTTGGAAACTAAAACCATTTGTAACAAAACAGCTCAACTGCTTCTAAGTCAAATCAGCGTGTAGGAGCATGTGAAACTAATGGAGCACTTCAGACCGTCAAAAAAGAAACTTGTGGATTAAATAAATGACAATGATTAGAAACCAAACCTAAAACTCTACAGGTACTTGGAAAAGAAAAATAATTCTCCACATTTTCACCTTATGATTTGCGATAAGGTGCCTTTTTTTTTCCCCCCAGTGTTTTATTACATATATAATATGCTCAGGTACTTTTTTACAGGCACATTTAATACTAATAATGTGCATTTTAACATTTAGTACCATTTGCAAAATGAAACCTGCTTTTGGTTTGCTTGTTTATTCGTACAGTCACATACCTTTAGAAGAACATGTTACATGTAAGTAGAGGTGAACAGCTCCTAACCTGTGACAATCCCTGTAGAGAAATATTTATCAGTCACTCCTAAGACATGAAATGAAGCAGGCTGTCAATACTTCACCTTACACTAGAGTGAATTTTATTCAAACCAAACTATTTAAGTGTTTTATTTAGATCCTGAGTTGGAATGTACTCTGTAAAAATGCTTGGAAAATAGAGCTTTCAACACAGGTTTTCAAAATGATGCCTTCATTTTTATGCAGTGGCAAAGGTTACACTGAACAGAGGGCAAACAGGAGCAAAGGACCAGATTTACTGAAGAGTAAAAAACTGCCCAAATGGATCCCAGGTGGAGTTCAGTCCTGAGCAGAGACTTCAGGATTTGGTCATAGTGCTGACCGCTATGTATAAGTAAGAATTAAATTAACTACATCTTCTTATCAATACAGATTCCAGTTGCTCCTGGAGTCGCAAAGAAGGGAAGAGGAAACGCAGTGACAAACCCACACGCAGGGACATGAAGCAGAGGACACGTATGTACTCAAAATGGTTTATATGTGTGTGCTTTGATCTTTAAATGTGACCTTATCACAAGTTAGTAATTGCTTACCAGAACCAGACTGGCAGCATCAAACTTGAGGCAGTGAGAGCAGCATGAAAAACAGCTTCTAAGTTGTCAATGCCTTGGACTCTTTTGGCTCTTCTTTGCCTGTAGAACCAGAAATGAATGTATTATCCTTTCAAACTGCTTTGATAAATCTCATTCCCTTTAGGATTAAACATTCCTGATCATTTTTATGTCTGAGTGAGCTCTTTCAAACAAACATAAATGAATTCTTTAACTCAACATTTATACCCATATAAGACCTAATTCCCCTTGTCTCTAGTGTTATCCTAGTCATGGTCATTTGTGCAGAGTGACCATTCTTACTCTTCTACCTGCTCTGTTCTGTGACATGGCTTATCTGAAGCCATTCTCCATTACTCCTCTTTGCCCACTCTGTCAAACCTATGTATTTACACAAGGAGCATCCCAATAAACAGTTCATGTGCAATATTCAGTATTTGTGTAGTAGCTGAGAGGAGGGAAGCTGCTGACAAAGTGCACGGAGGTGATTCAAATTTTTGTCCCAGCAAATCCTTGTAAAGAAATCAGTGCTCAGGAAGAAGGAAGGAATGATCCATTCCAGCTCAGACAGAGCCTGAAGCACCTGTATATTCATTCAATAATTCCCCTTTTCATGTGTAATCTAAAGTTATACGTCTTAGTGATGTAGCAGTCCTTGAATGAGTGAGATGGCACGCCAGATATCATGACAAAAATGTCAAGTGACCAAGAAGGAAAGCACAATTTGTGCTTCAGAGTATGACTATTTCTGAATTAATGGGACTTGAAAAATGTCCCTGCTTTCTCCTCCTTGTGTCTGCTATGTCATGTAAACAGACTATAAATTTTTATATGATATAGTGCAGTTCTGAAGTGCTGAGGTGAAACACAGAGAACCAATCTGCATTAAGATACATCTGATTTGTCTCTTACACTTGACCTGCTGTTTGGCTGCTGAAGAGCCATCCTGTAATCGGACATGTAAAATTACCCCCTCATTTCCTTTCATGAAGGGAAGCTGCTAAAGGAGGGCTCTGCCATGCTCAGTTTAATTGAGATGATCATCCAAATGAACAGATGTTTATTCCAATCTCCTCCAGTGAAGGAAGTGGGACTCTGTGGCTGTGACATTTCCAGGACTCTGGACAGGGCAGGATCTATGGAGAAATGCTCTCCCTTGCACTGCAGTGTTGCTGCACTGTTGAAATTAGCTCTGGTAAGGAGGCAAAAATTGGGGCAAAATGTTGTCAAGTAGCCTGCAAAATATTTTTTCTCCAAGTGGCTTGATTTTGTGACTCAAATGTGAAGTTTACATTTTCTGCTGTTCTGTTCCAATTGATATGTACATTTGTAACTCATGTGTTGTATTTTTGCATATTATGGATCTGGAAGCAAATAACTAATTCCAAATGAACTTAGACAGAGGTGACCCATAATGTTAAACTTCAGTGTTTTCATATATTAGTTTCCTATTAGATTTCATATACTAATTTTAGAATTTAACAGTGCCATAACTTTATACTTCAGAGTTACACCCTGCCATTGGTGCATTTTAACTAGTTAGAAATTCAATCAAATTCCTATTCCATCTATTACCAATTGAATGCATGATACAGTTAAACTGACCTGCTAAACTCTCCTCTGTAAAACAACCAAACAAAGGCTCCTGAAAGCTCTAAATACCTAAAATTGTTTGTGTCCTTTAAGAAACTTTGTTTCAGTGCCTACATACATCTGTGCCCCTATTATAACTGTATTTTGGTGGGTGGGTGGAAATCACCATTTGGGAGCTGTATTTCCTCAGGTAACACTGGTAAAGCATGTAAAATTCCTCTTGTTTAGACCAATGTAAACTTGTGAAATCTGGAGGCTAAAAGTTATCTGAAACTTTTATAAAAATGTAATCCTGCAAAGGCCTTTGTGTGGTGAATGCCCGACGTACCACTGTGTGCAGGATGTATTTTTAATATTGATAAAAATGGAAAAAAAACATAAGCTCAGCTAAACTTCTTCTCCAGGCTTGGACTGTGACCACTGACAACCTCTCAGCTACACGGCGAGTTCGAGGAGTCTGCCAGTGTCCCTCGTGCTGCCCTCGTGTCTGAATGTCACCTTCCCAACTCTTCTGTGTGCTAAGGAGTGAGGAAATTTCAGTTTAACAGGGAAAACTGAGTTTCACATATACCGGCACTCCTCTATTTCCTGTATTTCCTCATATAATGAAAATATGATCCTGATTTCAGGACCAGTGATATCTCACACTGACACAGTGCCTTGAGAAAACAATAGGATAGGCTGGCACAGGTACCATAACATATTAAATTGATATAGCCAGGATAAATACCCAGAAATGCCACCACGTACTAAAATAATGTATCAGCAATGAATGACTGCAATTCCCACTTCATTGAATTTCAGGAAAGGACTTCCATTTTCCTCCAGGGTCTCTCTTTTAATAGTGGGGGAGGGCAGCTGAGATTGATAAATAAGCAAGCAAAGCCACAAGTCAAATGGTGCAGGCTCCAGCCTGGATCTGCTGGATGTGATTCCAACAGCCTGGAACAGCCAGCTTGAATTGCTTTTCCCAACAATGGGGCATCTCCAGGGTGCAAGGGCTACTGTGATCACTTATCAGGTTTTATGCTGAGATTCCAGGTTTTACAGCAGTACAGGACAAAAACTGAGTCTGCATATTGTCAGGTCCACATGGAGTTTGTTTGATGCTGTGATCAAAACAGAGAGGTTTTGTAGTGAAGACACAATTAAATGATAACTATCTTTTTCACAGAATGAGCTTTTACTGCTGGAATTACCGGCTGGGCTCCAGTAGCAGCATCACCAACGAACTCTCGGACTCTTCTTTAGCTCTCCACTGGTGCTTTGCTTGTATCTGGCCTAAGAGACAGAATGGAGTCTGGCCTGCAAAGTTATCATTAGAATGTAAATAGAAATGTAATTACATTTTCTCCAGCAATGGAATTAGCACCACTAGGAAACAAAACCATTTTAGCTTTCTCCTGCTGTACTTGTATGAGGTTGGGGTCTAACTGGCAACCAGGGAAATTTGGCCTTTGTTCTCAAGTAATGTAACGCTGTGCTTTCCATTTCAAGATGAAATTACTGCTGGTGGAGTTTGTGCTTAGGAAGAGAATTGCTGTTGCTAAATCTTCTGGTAGTTCAGGCTACTTTGCCTCCCCACGTGAAGAGAGTTATTTACATGGCTTTGCATACATAGTTATACAGCTACAGCTTATGCATGTGTGTGTCTGTGGTGGTTTGGGATGTCTTTTTAGGAATGTTAGTGTGAAAGGTGCTATGATGTCAATTGTTGTAAGTGCAATTTCTGTGGAAAAGAATATGAGCCTTGTGGTGCCCATTCCTGTCTCTGCGAGCTCACTCATTTTCTGAGACTCTGGAGGTGGATGAGGGAGCTCAGCAGTGAGCCCTGGAATGCTGCTCCCTACATCTCCTTATTGGGAACCCAGGATGTGCTAAGGCTTTTCTGGCAGGCCACGTGCCCACGTTTTTCCTGGTGAAGGCAAGGACTGAGGATTGGAAAGGGGAAGGGCTTGTATTCTGTGTTTTAATGTACAAGTCAATTGGGAAATAAATGAGTCACTAGAGATTCCTGGAGTGTTTCTTGTACAACAGGAGATTGGCTTTTCCCTCAGCATCCCAGAAAACACAGTATTAGCTGAGAGTGATGGTGAAAAGCTAATTCTGCCTATAATTTTACCTCCTGTGCCAGTATTGCAGCGTTCTCAAAAATGGTCCCAAATGAGATAAAATCACCAAACTGAAGCCAGTTTCTCTTACGTGTAGCCATGAGCCTTTTTCAACAAACTCCAAAATTATACTGCTTGATAACTATTCCAGCTGCTGCTTCAGCCTTCTCCAACTGCAGTGATTTAGAGCAAAGCCTTCATGAAAGCAACAGGAATCTCAAATTTGTGCTCAGTCTTGCCTGGCCAGCTAGATTCTGAGTGCAAACCAAGCCCTTGTGCTGCCCTTACTCAGGGATGGCAGTACAGTCAGGGTAGGCTGGTGTTTTAGTTCAGACCAGAGTGCAGTTCTGAAGCAATCCCTGATTTCTCCCAGTTATCATGCTTGTCCTCGCACCGCAGGTCAGAGCACAGGAGCCGGACTTTGGGATGAATCCAGCATCAGAAAGGGGCTCCAGGAGGACAATTCCTGTGCTCCAGCCAGACCAGAGTGGAAAACCCAAGCAGGTGTGCAGTAGCGATGTGGGGTCCCCATGACCAGCTGGAGATCTCCTCCTATTTGGCTTTCCCATTATTCCCGTGTAGATGGAGCCATGTGACACCCAGAGTCCATCAGCAGGTAAGACATTATTAGTGCATTACAGACTGTTGTTTTTACTTAATAGTTTTAATTAGGTACTAGAAAACCTAAAATAATAGGCTTATCTCAAATAATTTGCACTCAAGGCTTTTAATTTCTTTGCACAGTTTATTTTCCTCCTCAGCCAAAGAAGCAGCTCTGCTTTTAAGACTCTCCACTACCATATGCATACTAAAAAAAAACCCCAAACGTCTCTCTCTTCCCTATGATTTACATGCTGAATGTGCTTATTTACTCCTAGGTAGAATGAATCTTGTCTTTAATTACTTTTATACCAATTACATGCTTTTAATCTATGGTTTAGTGATTTATCACTTACAGCTGCAGTGAGCAAAACACACATAGGCTGGGAAACACATCCCTTGTGTAGATGGTGCTGTAGGGCCTTTTTAAATCATGCCAAGCCTTATGAGTTACTAAGTAGTTTTTAGGCTTTGAACAAATGAGCACATTTTAGTCAAGGACATAATTGGCAACTCCTTATTAGGAATGTAAAGCACAGGAAAACTTGTCACAGAAAACTTAAGATCACACACTTTCAGGATTTTGTTCTAACATTCTGTATTGGTTTCAGTCTTCCTCTTGTTTTTCTGCCATTGCTATGAAATTGCAAGTGGGTAAAATTCCTTCAGTCAGGATAGGATGAATTAATTCACAAACTTTCTAGGTATCTGGATTTAAATATTTTTGGACTGATTTCTAGTATGTCAAAATCCTACACTTGTATTGCTTTCCCCTTTCAAATATGTGAAAAGGACAGCATTAAAAAATTAGTCCCCAGAGCGTTATTATCCACTTCCAAATCATGGGGTACAAAGAGGCTTGATGGCTTCTTCAATACACTGTGGTAATGCTGAGAAAGGAATCCAGATGTCCTGGTCCCTCATCCTGTCCCTGAACCACAAACCACACGTCCTTGCCTTATTAGCGACAATCACAGCACATGAAAACAGACTATTTATATCTAAATATTTCATCTGTTCTCACTCGTTATTCCCTAACTCACCAATGTAATTGTGCTGGCAAGGAGACAATCCCAGTAAGAGCAAACAGATTGTTAGGTTTTCTGCTGAGATACAAACTGTAGAAGAACAACTCCCAAATAACTGAGATCAAAAGGACTGTGTTTCCATTGAAACATCCTTGGTTGTGCAGCAGTGGGACAGAAGGTTTCGTAACATCTTCCTCGGCTGACTCTGGCAGTTGCATTAAAAGCACTGATCAAGAAAGGTTAAGTTGGAAAAGAGTATTAGCCCAGAATGAGGTTAGCCAAAGAGAAAAAAACATGCCAATAAAAAGGGGCTTTGGAAGGTTCTGTTTTTTAAGTATCATGGGATATTTGACACTCCTCTGAGTTTGCATAACAAGCAACTTTGGACAGAAAAAGAAGACAGTTGTTCAAAACAAATCCAAGATTCACATTTCATAAATATTGTTACAAATTGCTTCAGTGATTACATCTTCTCTGATTAGCAAAAATCATGCTCAATGTGGTGAAACACTTGCCTCCATGTATGGGGAATACCAAGGCACCTTGGGCAGGACACAAAAGTCATCGAGGGATCCTGCTGCTGAAGTCAGTGACACCACATTTCACTCTATATAAGGCTGCCTCATCCCAGAACTGAAGTGGCAGCTGCAATCTGCCTCCCAGATGCAGACATTATAGATATATAATGTGCACAGTCCTCTTTTATTTCCCAGTGACAGGCAGAAGCATGGCTGTGTTTGTCAGCATGTACACAACACGTACGCTGGTCCTTCTTCACCAATTAACAGGAACATTTTGGATCGAGTTTGTCTGCTGACCATGGGCTCCCAAATGTGGAGCACAACCAGCTGTGTTTGAGAGCACTGGAGGGAGAAGGCAGCTAAAGAACTCTGTGTTTTCATCTATTACTAAGGCAGCTAAAGAACTCTGTGTTTTCATCTATTACTAAGCCAGAAATGCTCCCCTGTACATGTGCTCTTTCATTTTCTCTTGTGGCATTTGACCTGGTACAGTCCCTGTATAGTCCTGAAGCCCTCCACTGTTTGACACCACGAGTGATATGGGCACCATAACCTCTGTGTGGCCCTGGAGCTGCACAAGAATGATTTCTCTGCGGGCCCTTTGGAAAGGAAGATGCCTTCAGATTTTGTTAAATGATAACAAATAAGGAAAAGGAGGCCTCCCCTAGTTGTAGCAATCCTATCTCTCCCACTGGGCTTTCCTAGAGGTGGCAGAGTTGAAACTCCCAGGTTTTATTTTCAGAATGTGGTCATTTCTTATTTTGATATTTTAAAGTAAACGATTCCTGGTTCCCATGTGTTATTCAAGGAGAGAGAAGTGGGTATCCAGTGCATAGATAATCAAACATCCAGCCTGCACCAGACAACCTTCTCAAATCACTTGAAAAACTTCCTTATTGCTGTTGTTATCATTCTCCACTCACTTCCTCCAATTATCCAACACTTCAAACATCGTATCCCATGTTTCCCCCACAGCTGTGGGGTGAAGCAAGCAGGAGCTGCGTTCCTTCCAGCTCCCCTGAACAGTGCTTGCCCACAGGAGAAGAGAGGGAGCTGCACAGATGTTGCTGGTATCACGTTAATGCAGAAATAACCTGTTGAATGTAGATTTGTTTTCAAACCTTTCAGTGAGAAAATATCAGTTTCAGATAGAGGAATTAATGATTTTAACCTGCCTATCATGTTCTTTCATTGCCAGTACATAAAATCATTATTGGGGTTTCAAGCTGCAAGTAGTAATGTTGAGGATATTTTCATTACTCCCAGAACATTTACATGAAACTGCTATTCAGATCAAATTATCTTGGAACTGCAAAGCGTGCGTGGATTCCAAATTATCCAACTTGGAGAGGTTGCTGCATATTGAAATTACACAGTACAAACTGGCAAAACTATTGCTTCAGATTCACAGGAATGGCAAAAAAAAGAGCTCTTAAAAGAGTTCTTGTCCTTAGATGCAATACTGTTACAGACACAGGAATTTGGCTGTATTTAAACCGGTATTTCACTACCAGAAAAACAGAGCTTTGCACTCTTTGAGGCTGCTTGGTCCTGACTCTTGTTTCCACAGCCTTTTAAACATCTGTAGCACTGCCCAAAGAGAACAGAGGCATGGAAGTGATGCATTAGCAAACTGAAGCACAAAAGGTGGAGAGCTGGGACTGTTTGGGGAATGACAATCTGAAAGCATGAATTCCAAAAATGCAGTGAACTGTCAGAGGTGCTCAGTGCTGGCAGGATCCTATTAACTGTCTCACATTTATCTTTCAGCAACACACCAGTTACGGAAAAGACTCCAAAATATCCCCCAAAAGAGGACTGGGCAATACTGTGAATTTCAAGGCTTTGATGAACCATCATTCCAGGTATTTTGATGTGATTTCCTTTGCATAATGTTCTAAATACCATTACTGTGCTGCTTTTCAATAAGGATTCTGTGCTGCAATGAAAGAACCATGTGGCCACATTAAAGATATCCCTAAGAAAACTGTGCTTTCCTGAAAAAAAGGTAATTTTCCAAGAATCAGAGGAAGGACTGTCTAATTTAGCAACAGAGGTAAAGGATCCTTTCTCTTTAGCAGAGAGGGGGTGCACAGATGAAAAACTATATGCAGGAAAGACTAAAAACTTCTAACAGCTGTCAGAAAAGAGTTTACAAAGGAAAGTGAGGGATGTAGAAAGAGCTCACCTGTGAGAAATATTGAGTGTGGCACTGGAGCAGGATCCTTTGCCCTTTTGGTCCCTGATAACAGGAGATTAACATCTAAAATTTGTGTGCTTTTTCCATGCAAGTTTGTAGTTGATATGTTCCCATTCCTTCAGAGAAATATCCTGAAAAGCAACAAAAAAAGCAATAGGGTGAGACAGGTCCCCCAGATGTGGTGGGGAGTCCTCAATGGGTGTTTGTCTGCAACAGGAAATAACTACCTGTGTGCTCTTTCACCAGGCTGTGTTTTATCGTGGCGTAAAATCACAGTGATTTCAGCATTAAGTTGACACACAGATACTCTGTGCTGCTGGGTGTCCTGGGTGTAAGTCACAGATAAGGCATCCTGTCCAGAACAATCTGGTATGCTTCTCAGGGAGAGGGAAAAGGAATTAAAGAAAGGACCATATTGAGAGGAAAGAAATGCTAATGATCTTTTCAGGGGTGTCTTAGTTTAATGAGACAGAAGTGGTTTGCTAAGGGAGGTGAGTTATGAGGCAAAAACCAAAACTCCTCCCTCTAAGCAAATTGTGAATTCGAAATTAACAGGCCCCGATGGAGAGAAAAAATGTGGAGAAAGGAAGACAATAACAGCCCTTTATTAAAGAATATATAAGTGTTGACAGAACAACAACAAAGGTTGGAACAAATGGAACAAATGAACTATAACCCTATACCCAAAACTCCCTTTCAATGAAAATAAACCAGTTTGGTTGTGCCTTTGGTGCAATTCTACCCACAGTCAGTAGGAAGCGCTGTTGGATCGCCGGAGGCGCCGTGCCTGCAGTGCTCGGGATCGGTCAGCAGGGGGCGTTGTTGGGGCTCTGGACGTGCAGTGCCTGCAGTGCTCAGTGCTGCCGGCAGGGGGCGTTGTTGGGTCCAGCGGTTGCCTTGGGAACCCTCCGGGCGGGCGGCAGCACCAGAAAATGGTGGCCCCTCCTCCACCGAG
>VYXB01005588.1:14294-46825 GCA_013397135.1 Pachyramphus minor
TGTGGGTATAAGCTCTAGAATATATTCTCCACTCCCCAGCCACTCCCTAGGAACATGAGATACCTGTAGGCTGCAGATGCATAGGGAGAGGCACACAAATCAATTTTGGGCTCCTTTCTCTCAGTACCCTACCAAGCAATGGCACAGGATCTGCATTAAGTGACAGAAGCATTTTTCCATGCAGCAGCGCCCAACCTCATAGGTCTAACAGCTAACTAAGCATTTGTGTGGAGCACCCAGACCTGGCAGCATGAGCATGCCACAAAGCTGCCAACTCATCTTCTAACCTGTAGGACATGGAGCAGCTCAGTCAGATGAATATTAAACATACATATATATGATCATCAAGTGAAAACTGAACACAGTGATTTAGGGACAAATTGACCAAGTTAGCTTTTAAGTAGAGTTAGTTCTGCTGTATTTGATGACACTGCTGACAACCTGACAGCAACTTTTACCCTAAGGAGTTCTCCTGGCTAAGATGGGAAGGGCAAAATGGACAGGTGGCTCCTCTTGTGGTATTTCATCTTTCCTTGAGTCCTCTTATTTTGTTGGTTTTTACCTGTCATTCTTGATAACATAATAATAGGCAATCCAACATATGAAGCAGGGATTTAGTAAAATTTGTGTCTTCCAGTAGAAATTATTACACAAAATGCATTTTCTGGCCTTTACGTTGCTTATAAATTGCCTCTAAGTGTCAGTATGTCCTTTAGGCCAGGGTTTGCACAAGGGAGATATTAAAATGAAGACTTGTGATCCTGATAAGCAAAGACAAAAAGCAAATTCCACAGAGATTTCCCCCTTGGGCATTACTTCAACTCTCTTCTGAGAGTTTTGTGGAGATTTTCTTGCTGGAAGGTGTCTATAGCTGTAGGCGTCTGACTAAATAATATTCCTTTCAGTTGGGATCTCTAGAATAGCTGCAAATGCTGTTTGGCACATACACTGAAACATAGAACAAGGGGAATTTATTGAATTAAATTCTGTCTTTCCCTCTAGGAAATAACCTTGTTACACCTAGTGAACAAAATAAGAGCATGCAACAAGATTAGGTAGAAAGAGAGGGTAATATTTTGTTCTTAAGAATGAGCTAAAAAATGAATGCAGGTGAACAGAAATCACAAAAAGAAGACAGAATTGAAATCAAATATTTGTAATTCTACTAAAATCAAAACGTTGTGAAATAAACCTGATGGCCATTTTCTTTTTGTCAATTTCTGCTCAGCTACATCTCCAGGAGACTGCCACTACCTTCCACCGTTTCCATTGAGATCCTTGTGATTTCACAGCCATTTCGATCAATAATTTATATATTAATTCATCCTTTAATTTATGGGCAGAACAGTAATTATGAATAAGATCTGCAACAGTCTTTACTGCCTCAACTAACTAGAAGCTAGAATTTCCAAATGCACATGAATTCTGTGCCCATTTTCATTGAACTTTTACCTTTACTTAAATATTGAGGGAAAAAAAGCTGTTGACCATTAGAAACTGAGAGTTAAACATTTAATTTTTTTTATGAGATGCTCCCTTTCTGTGGATAATATGTACTGCAGAATAGCTTCAGAACAGCTGAACTTCACTGATTATACAGCTCACAGTCAAGACAAGTAAAGGTTCTCTTTGTCACACGGAAGAAAAGTTGATGGTATACAAAATGTAGCTTTCACATGCTGATGTTGTTAAGTCTGTAATACCTCCTGCTACACAACGTCATTCATTTTGCTGTTATTCTTCTAAGACGGAGAGAACAAAATGCAAAGGGAACAAGTAACCAAAGCAAGGTTATTCTTTCTCAATTCCTAATGCTCATCCAGTTCACAGTACCTTCAAGACACTATCAAACCTAGGAAGGTAAATGAAATGTTCACTTGGCCAGGAACAAATTGCCAACATCCACAAGGACTGAGACAACTGGGTTGAAATCCAAACATGCATAATTCACTCACAGCTGTCAACTACCCACCCCTACCTGTTTGCTCCTTTCTGCTTCCGCCTGTTTCCATCATCTGTTTTAACAACTGGAAAAGACAATCAGTTTCCTGGAGGCTCTAGGCCAAAACACTGGGCCAAAGACAGGGTACTCTGCTCAGAGAGGCACCTGCTGCAGCCTAGTGTCAGTTGCCTGCTTCTGATTTCATGGACAATGAGTTTCTCCCACCCTCTGTACTGAGCAACCAGAGAGGAATTTTCTGCGTCTGCAGAACCGGTTCATTTCTCCCTCAAGTTATTGCATTATCTGAACATCAAAGTAAAGAGTCCCAACAAAGTGTTTGGTCCTAGCTCCATAATTAGGTGGGGGAGTAGAGAACAGCATCAGTACTGTGCAATTAGTGGAAACCACTGCCTACAGGTAGCACTGTCCATTGACTTTAGTATTGAGTCTTAAATTCTATTGACATGACAGATTTAGTCTCAGGGAAGCACTATTTATATAATTATATTAACAGAGGACCATGAGACTCTTTTCAGAGAGTGTTTTATGTAGACAGGAACACTGAATTTTAGCTTTTTTTTCTCATGTGTAACAGTAATAATGAACGGACTTTGTGCTATAACTTCATTACAGGACTCTACAGGCAGTTTCCATGAGTACAACAGCTTTGAAATAATCTGTTATTTTTTGAACAGATCGAATCTGGTGTTCTTCCACTGTAATTCATGACTTTTATTATCTTTCCTTGTCTTTTATACAGTGTACTAATTTAAAGACTCTAGTACTCAAGATCACTGTGTACTATCATGAGAGATTCTATTTATACTGTCTGTCAGTGTCTAAATCTGAGTTTTATTTTTACTGTTGCACAATGTTTCAGTTATTGTACCTGACACAGCTGCATCTTTGTTGAAGAATATGTTGCAATCTCTTTTCAGCTCCACTTTAATAGAAGCGGGACACTCCTCTGTAAGAGCTGAGTTGCTTATACATAGTTGGCCATGTGCCTGAGGCAAGTCATAAGATTCTTGTTTTAAAATGTTTTGCTTTGCTTTCTTTTCTATTCAAGGTGGTTTTGAAGGACTGTAGGCTAGCTTTCTCAAACCTTTCAGTCCTTCAGTTTTAGAGTAGTCAATGAATCTTCTTGATTCTTCTGCCTCTTCCCTTCTACCAGCCTTTTGTCAAGCCTATATAAGAGAAATAGGCCCACTGCTCATTCTCCCTTTGGGATTTATGGAAGAGAATGCTAAAGACCCAGCACAGTACTAGGTCATATGGCCAGTCTGACTGCTCTTCTCACATGGTGACTGTTAAAATGCTCCTCTGGGACTAATGAAAAAGTCTGCAGAGAGCAATGATGGATAGTAAGATCTCAAAGAAAACACCTTGCCCATCTCCATTAGTCAAATATTCACTGTGCAACCTCCTTGAAAATGAGAACGTTTTGTTCATTATTCTTTTTAAAATGCATACTACACAAATTATGTCTCTGTGTATATATATATATATATAAATTTTTTGTCTTCGGAAGATAAATTCAGCACAATCATAACACTTCTGTATTCTAGATTTGATATATTTGCACTATTTCATCATATACAATCAATGTACTGCTTTATAAAATAGAAGAGGTAATACTCAATAAGTTTTTGCATTGCTGAAGAGACATGTCACTTCTCTTTTCATGTGCCTTGAAATATAGTAACAATTGAGTAGCTGCTTTCAATTCTACTCTTCATCTATTCAAAATACTATGTTTAAACAGATCCTCCTGTTTCCTGCTCTTTTCTGTTTTTGACATGTACTGCCCCAGGGAAAAATGACATTTGCTCATCACGATGTGTCAATTATCTTGTTGGCAGCTATTTTCTCTCAAGCAATATATATTTATAGATAAAATATAGATTTAATAAGAAGAGTATGCTTTCAAATTCCAACAAAATTCAGAATTTCATTGGTGTTACCTTTAATGAGAGGGCATACATTGTAATTCTTCAAAGAATTGCTCAGTCTTTCTGTAAGAGAAGTAAAAACTTACTGTACAACTAGTGATTTTAGAGGAATGAGGAAAGACCACACTGTTTAACAACAGTGAAGGTGAAGTCACCTTCTGCCCATCAAAATAGCTGTGTGTCCCAAAGCGCTGGTTGGTGGGACCAAACAGTGCCAGATCTCCCGCCTGAAAGCCAGTGAGCAGGGAGAGGGGGACTTCAGTGCCAGTGAACAGCAGTTAACTTAATTAAAGTATGTCTATCAGAACTTCTCTCTCTGGTGGAAAATCAGAGTTAAACTAAACATAATTTTTTCAAGGGAAAGTCTCTCCAATTTAAAATTAGGGGTGAAAAATAATCTTGGATTTTTTTCAGTCCCAAATGAAAAGTTTGAATAGTTTCAGGCTTGTTGTTTCTCCTTTTTAGTTTTTTTACCTTGTATATTTAGAAGACATAATGTCTTTGCCAAAAGGTTAGTATTGTGCAATGACAAAATTCCCAGTGGAAAAGCCTCCTCTTCTGGATTGCTCTACACGTGTTCCTTCCCCCTTTGCCATTCCCTCTGCCTTAGAATTTGTAGTTTCTGAATCCTTGTCAACCCCCCAAGAATTTCTTGCAGAACCATAAGCCCTAACATGCTGACTTTCTTTAAAAACAATGCACTTAATTTGACTGATTTCAGGTGGAAACAGAGCCTTTCTGGAATCTGATTTTTGATCCACTTATCTGATTTTTGGATCCACTGCAAAAGTAACCTATGGATTCCACATGTCTGTCATTTTACACGCTGTGCAGCCTTCTCCAACTTGAGAGTTCTGTGTGAGACACTTCTACCTCAAACACATGAAGTCACAGAGGAATAGGCTTGTTTAGCACATCTTAATTAAATGCTACAAATATTGAAAATATCTCCAATTCTTAGATATTCAATGTTGATGTCAATTTACTTTTGAGTTGTTTCTTATGAAAATTCCTGAGCTAAACCCCTTGAAGCTGGCCAACTGAATATGGTGTGAATAGACATGGAAGCTTCCCAATACATGGTTCTGTTAGCTGGAAAAGAAAAAAAGAAACAAAACCAGCCCAAAACCAAACCCCAAAAGCATTCTAAATGCAATCCAAAAGCTAAAACATTGATTAAATTTAATTATTCATTTCAAACAAAGGGCAATCCTTCTGAGAATGCACTAAATAATCCTTGATCTCAGGAATCTGCAGTATCTCTGGATCTTTCACAGATTATCCTTGTTAAATCAACTTAATGTGTCACATATACTGCAAGAAGACAGGAAAACAAAAGTGAGCAAGATAGTGATTCTCATCCTTTAGTTACAGGGCACAGATGTTTCCCATTTAGGAAAATAAACCTTTCTTCCCGAATTAGCACTTCATGCAGCCTTAACAGCGACTTGAACATTGAGAGGAGTTGCCACGAACAAGCACAAGAAAGGAGGGCTCAAACCTGACCAATACCCTTAATAAGTAATCAGCTTGCTTTTGACCATAAAATCCTATTGCAATGTCTAGATGAGGTTTTTATTTTCCCCTTACGTCCATCTGTGGATCAAGTAGCAAGCGAATAGACTTCCCCTGTGGTGTACTGAGCTGATTGTAGCCAGCACTAATTTCCCTGTATTTTCCTCTCCCAGATGAAGCTTCTGCCACACATATAAATTGGTCAACACACTTGCAGAAGGTCTTGTCCATGCTGAAGGTTGGGGGTAAAGATGTTTTGTTTGTCACCTATGAATTCTTTGGCCAACAGAAACACTGAAATTTCTGTGTAGTTCACAGAGATAATTTAAAAATTGTTAAAATAGAAGAAACATAATGTTATATTGTTAAATACAGTACACTCTCATGGTGAAACACCAATTGAAAATGCTTATGATTTTTTTTGTGAATACCCCGAATTTCCTTTTCAAGTTTAATACCTTTTTCCACCTATGATGCACACAGAAATATGAGATTAAGCTTCTTCCTATCTCTCTTGCAGCCTCTTTTGCAAAAACACACTGAATTATATGACTAAAGAAACTAAGTAGTATCCTTTCCCCCTCAGCTAATACAATTAATTTTTCCCCCATTGTGCAATATCTTCAAATTTGTAACACTGAGAGCTTGGAAAAGAGATGTGTGCTTGCCCCTTTTATGATAAAATCACCTGTATACACATCATATCCTTTCATAAATAAATTAAAAACCCTAGGCATGAAAACTGATGAAATTAAGTATTCCTATCATTTGGAGGTACATCTGCAACAGCAAAAGGACCTGTGAATTATCACAGATTGGATCCCTTATTTTGTGTAGTTTACTGTACTTATTTTTATTTCAATAATTTATGGGGGGGGGAGGGTAGATGACAAAATAGAGTTTCCCTAGACAATGTACAGGTTGCATTTCAAACATGTAGCTATGAAATATTAGTAGCCTTTACAATAATTTCTAAACATGACAACAAAAGAAACAGAGTAATGCCTGTTAGTATTGATTAAGAAGAAAAATTGCTCCTTGCAAACATTTTCATTAAAAGTGGTTTTCTGATGGCTGATTCAGACCCAAGACATTAATCCAGACACTATCCAGAATTATTTCTGTGAACTGAAGGAGGAAAGAAAAGGGGTTATTTTTATAGCAGAATGCTCTTGTAGGTTTCTTCTGGTCATGTTATTTTCTTAGTAACTCCATCACTAGAAATTAATCTACCATAAAGACACTGTGAGTGGAAAAGTCACACTTTTAAGTTATGGGTTATATGAACAAATTTAATGGTTATCAAGACTTACACTCAAGAAAATATGTCAGCCTTACACTCAGACCAGTTTTCTTGCATGAAGCAGAAACTCTGATAGCAAGCAAAGAAACTGAGTTGTATTAGATTTACTTGGCTGATGCTTATAGATGTCTCAGGTAATGGTAGTAGAAATTTCATCACTAATTTCCCTGAAAACAGGATGCTGTCCCAAGAAAATAACTGCAAGAAAATCAAACTCACGTCTCAGAGACTGAGATATTTGAATGAATAATGGTGGCAGGAAATGAGCCTTATTTAGCAAGTCCGAAAGTAGAAAGAAGGAAGGGTGTTTTCTGTTTTGTTTTGTTCTGTTTTTCAAAGCAGAGAGAACAATTTTGTAGATGAAAATACAGCTATTTCTAGTGCAGGAATAGAACAGTTGTGCATATTTTGACATCAAAGTCTGATGATTTTCTGTCTCCCTTGTAGATCTTAATTTCACACGGTCAACTAGTCAAAGGGAAGCTTCTTCAGTTAACCACCTAAGGTAAATATATGCAAGGGTTGTGCATTTTTTCTGGAGCATTTTGTGGACCTCATTTCTACGTATTTTTTTGTTAGATCTGTTGCCTTGGATATTGAAGAAATGTTGTTGATTTTGGCTTTTCCAGTTGAAAAAATGTACTTAAATTCAAAGGATTATGTATAGGTCATGTGGGTTATATTGCATGGGGCTTGATTATATAGCAGTTATTTTACATAGTGGAAACATTCCAGATGAAGAGAAAGACTAATGAATAAGGACTTTTATCTATTTTAGTGAATTACAGTAGAAAAGTAAACTAGAGTTTCTGTAACTTTTTTCTTTGTTTATGCCTTATCCAGTTGTCCTTGTAAAAAAAGGAACTCATGCTCTTTTGCAATGCAAAAAAGACAGGCAATAAGTGACATATCCAGACAGGGAGAAGTTAAAATGAATTACATGTACTCTTGTGCTGAGATTCAGGTTCAGGTGACTCTGACTAACATAAGTTTTCACCTGCAAATGACTGCCAAGCAGCTCAGATCTCAGCTCTCCAATATCACCCATGACCACAGCTTAGTTTTGGCTCAAGTTTCTCCAGTCAAAACCTACAAGTTTTCAAATAATGTTTTTAAAGACCAAATGCCTTTGAAACATAAATAAGTAATATAGAAGAGGCAAAAGTAGAAATAAAAGCCACACAAATTCAGCAGCACTGAACAAAAATCTGTTTCTGTTGCTGTCATAACACAATTGCCTTGCAAATTTGTCTTCAATAAAACTCATAAGCCCAGCGCTGAGCATAAATCACCAAAGAATTCACAGCTGCATGGAGAGAAAAAAGTTCCCAAAATAACTACACTCTATTTTTGTAGCTGTTACGTATTCCAAGCACTTTCAAAAAATCACTGAAGTTGCTCAGCCAGCAGAATTTACCAGATGCTGAAGTGATTGCAAGAGAGAGGGACAAGGAAGCTGCCTTTTCTCTGAAGGTAATGCTGACTTGACATCTCAGAGCACTTTGGCTCCAACATGATAATACTTAGGTCTTTATCAGCCATAACACATTGTATCATAAGAGAAATAAGTGATTGAGCTTGACCTGAAAAAATTGTCTCTATTAGAAATTTATTTCATAACTATTTGGGGACTGATGAGTTCCAGAAATATTTTTGCAGGCATAGAAGTACCTACTCTGAATTTCAGAAATTTTTAAGATTTCTTTTTAAGATTTCTCTTTAACCCAGGCTACCACATTGACTGGGGAAGTGCTCCCTACATAGGACTGCACTTTCAACTAGCTGTTTTTATTGCCACAAAAAATTTTGTTGAAATTGGTTTATTGCTCACATGGTGACAAAACATAAATCTTGCTGGAAGAGTGTGATGTGTTAATTTAGAACCAGTTAAGAGTGCATTTTCTGAAGTACTCGAAAACATTATTACGTATGAGTGTACATAATTATATAGCTGATTTTGTTGCTGTGAGCTCCCTTTTCATGCATGAAATTCAATGTTGCAATAAAATTTGTTAAAACTACAAATGGTGCATTTCTTATTCTTATTGAAACCTGTATTTTCACCTCTCTGAAGCTGAAGGCAAGAAACGATGCTGAATTTCAGAACAAAAACAAACCACATGTTTGGCAATGGTAATTCCTCCAGGTAACTTCGTAGACAACTTAAATGGACTGTGGCTTAACTATACCACAGTCTTGCCTAACCCCTGAAATTTACCAACTGTGACTTGATCATAGATCAACTGAAAGTAACTCAGAGAGTTAAATGTTTAATGCTAAAATAACTTCTAATCTGTACCTGTAAGGAGGATGTAGGTAGAATATTTTAGCTAGTATAATTATAATGAGAGGAATGATCATCACTCACATTGGCTTTACTAGTTGCTGATAAATTCAGCCTGAGCAGTTCAGAGATTCTAGAAAGAGCATGTTGTGACGTGGTGGAGGAGAAGGAAGTGGTCAAGGAAGTGTAAACAAGAGAGAAGATGCTGCCTGACTAATGTCACTGAAAACTTCAGCCCATGATTCTGTCTGTCTCAAATAAACAGCTTTTCCCCCACTCTAAGAAAGGATAGTACGTGCGTTTTTAATATGCTGTACTGACTGCTGAGGCCCTCTTAAACAGACCAGAAGGGTCAGATTTTCAGTGAATGAGATCTATCTTGTTATTAAAAGATAGTGCAGCATGCACAGCCACAGAGTTTGGACTGTCGTGATCTCTAAATCACAGTATTTTGTTTTCCATTCTCTGTTACTGCAACACTTGAACTGACCACATTTGCAATATCTAGAGAGGTATCTGTCTGCTTCAGGGCTTCATGTGCATCTCTCAGTCAGCTTCATCTCCGGCAGCTCTGGGTAGTACTTTTTTAACATTTTAGGCACTTGAACTCATTTGAAGAATCTCTCACATGCAGGGGGTCAAATAAGGAGAGCGTAGATGTTTTCTCAGTGTATATGGACCAGCTGGACTGCCTACAAGGGAAACCTGAGCTGGATAGGGTTGCCACCCCTATCTGACACAATTTGAACAGAAGAAATTAAAACAAAAAAAGCTCCAGCTAATCTATTTGCAACTTTGTTCTTCAAATTGAAGAGAAACCACCTCCAGCTTTGCTGTAAATCCATCTCTCAAAAAAGAGATTATGGTAAATCCTTCCACTTATCTGAGAGCCCTAAAAGAAACCAAAAGCTTTCACAAGCTATGGTGAAACAAGTCTCATCATGATGCAGATCTGGATGTTTCCAGATTATCCTGCACTTGTACAGGAGAGGAATCAGGCAGTGAGTACTTAGTCAGCATGTTTGCTTGGACTCCATGGGAGACTTGGCATGACAAGACAAGCCATTAGCGACCATTATTAGAGAAATGGCATTGCCTTCCATCCTTGGGTGAGTTTCTTTTGCTACCTCCTTCTTTTTGAGTATTCTTATTATCAATTTCATTTACAGGAAACATAATCATACAGAGGGGAGGGCCAGATCCCCCACAGTTTTAAATTGGATTAGTGTCACTGAACTTGGTGGAGTTTCCCCAAATACCAAATATCAGCAGCTGAAATAGCAACAAATAAGAATTTGTAGAGTTGTTGTTGGGTTTCCCTGCAAAATGCAAAACAGTGCTTTTATCTTCCATTGTTTTCTCTCTTGTTCCTCCACTGAAAGTGACAGGAAGTGTCTTCATAATTTCTTTAATGAAATCAGCAGTGAACTTTCATTTTGAGTTGTAAAGCATTTCAGAAGTGTAATTCTTGTATTTTCTATAAGCCCTCACAAAGTTTCTGAAAGCTTTCTACCATCTCCATTTCCAGTTGCCCATATTAATGAAGGCAGTGAAAACTCATTGATCATTTGTTCCTCTGTAAACATCATAAGCCTGTTTTAGAAGAACTTACTCAGCAACTTAAAAACTGTCTAAAGTTTCCTAATCACCTGCCAGTAAGGCAAGTGAGTGATATATGGTATGGACCAACCTCAAATTCCTGTGACATGGAGGAGCCCATATGTCCACATATTCCAGGCACAGCCAAGTGATGTGTGGACTTTTGTACTTGGTGACATTGTGGTTTTAACGTAAAGTGGACACAGTGTGTTTTACGGAGAACACGTTTTGTCTATCAGCAGCAGGACATGCACATCTTTACACCAGACTCGTCTCCACCACTGGTAACAGTATAATGGGAAAAGGCAATAATTCTTTGCACTTTCTACCCAGTCTGAGCTATTATTTTCGTTCCAATAATTTCCACAATAAGTGCCGTATAAGAAGTATATTTGAAAGATTACTTTAAATTTAAAAGAAAAAATTCAACATTGATATTTTTTTATTAAAACCAAGGACGTTTACAGAACTAAAGTTTACTTAAACTACTGCCTTTGAAAGAGTTGTTCTAGTTGGAGCACCAACTGGTAGCAGCATTGTTCATGTGGCAAAAATTCCTGAACTACAAAAGCGTCACGTCATTTCTTAGTAACAATGTCGAGAGTAGATCTAACCAACCAGTTCAAAACAGGTGGTCACAAATTTCTAAAACTAGAAGTGACTTTCTCTTTGAGACATATTTTTTCGCCTTTTGTTTTTATAGTTTCAGTGTGCCTTTCACCCCAACATATTTCATAAAAAAAGTCTCCTTTTCTGGAAACTTAATCCCTAGAGAATATAAACCTTTAAGGTAAATACTTCACAATTTTTGTTTGCACAACCAGCTTTTTGGAGCAGGGGCTTTCTTTCTGTGTATTTTACACTGCTGTAACATGATGGAGGGAAGTGTGTGATGAGGCTTCCTGCATGCTACAGCAATATTACAAAAAATGCCAGAATCATGTATAGGCAAAATTGTTGCTATTTGAGACTCATTTTTACTGCATTTGCAAAGGTTTGCTTTTGATAAACTGAATATTCCAAATATTCAGTTCAGAGCCAAATGCAATTCCATCTGTTTCCTGCGAACTTGTAAATTTTTGGGAGCAATGAGAAGGCTTCCATGCAACGACTTCATGGTGTTCTCTAGTCAGCACTGTTTCCCCTCTTTCTGACCTGGAGGTATTGTGAAATGTTACTTGGCCTGCTTTGTGGGTGTTATTTATAGATACTTGTCCTTATGATTTATTTTCCATCAGATCATAATTGCTAGTAACAGTGTTAGCTGTCATCTTAAGTGCCTGTCAATCACCTCTGCACTTTTGTGAGCTAAGGCCTCTGGGTTTAGAATTAAATTGGGCTGCTGAGGTGGCTTTCCAATCTGTTGTTAATCTTCACTTGCATTGTTCAAACTAGTAGGTTTCTTTGTGAGGAAGGTGTACTTCATGCTCTCAGATTTAATTTATACACCACCCTTATAGGGAATTTCTGATGATCCCATGAACCAGTAGGAGGTGGTAGAGTGAACTAAGAAAAATGCAAGGCAAATCTCCTTTCCTTTCTAGTTTATGCAGACTGTGTGCTTCAAGGGCTTGGAACTAGTAACTCAAGCTGCTATTTGAATGCAGTTCTTAGGTCTCTGAGAAGGTTTCTTAACTGTGTACCCATATTCTTCAGGAGCTACGGTGAAGGGCACTCCATCTTACAACACATGAAGAGTAAGACACCAGGAGTTTGTGGCACCTACAAGCAGTGAGAGAAAGAAATGAGAAAGAAGTATATCAGGGGATGAGAACAGTGAAACACCAGAAAGGAAAGAAACAGATATTATTTCTTCTCACAAAGCTACCATCAAGAAATAATAGTTTTATTCTTGTTGAGATTTATGAGTTCTTTGCTGACCTGTAAACCAGCTCTGCTTTTTGGTTTGTACACCATGTTTCTCCTCTGGTCAGTATATAATGCTGTTTTGCAAGGCATTAATTTTTAATTCCTACTGCATTAAATTGCATGTTTTCAATGGCAGCTTGACTCTCACTAAAGCAAACTGGGGCAATAAAGTTGACATACCTTGTTGAAGCAGAAAGCTATATTTTTTCCTCTCATTATTATGTTTTTCTCATTAAAATGAACTAGTGAAAAAGGATTATTATGGAAATATTTTAGTCTTTCATTTTTCAGAAGGACATCCCCCACATCTCTTCCACTAAAAGGCAACAGGTTTCTCTGAAAGCATCACATCTATCAGATGTGCTTTAATGGAAACAACCCCCCCCCCCCCCCCCCATCTACAGAGGGAAAAAAAGTAACCTACCCTACTTTCTTGCAAGAGGAAGAAATATCTCACTATATCCCTCTTCCTGACATCCAATTAGAGAGTCTTTCAGAAATTCAGTGAAAGAATAAAGATCTCTTTTTCCTGTTTTAAAGCGAAAAGAAAGAAAATAATGTTTTGCAGTCTTGTTAGTGTAGAAAAGAGAGACCAACTTCATTGTCTGTTGTGCCCATCAGACTAGGAGAGAATTTACTTCCTGTGTTTCCTGCACAAATTGAAAAATATCCTAAGCCTTGCCTTTACTGTTATTTGGTGCAGGAACTGAGCTTCTTCAAATGACTGTCCATAAAGAAAAGTCCCCTTCAAAAGAAAGAGAAGGGCAAGTGACAAGACATAATTCTGTTTAAATTCAGAAAAGACACCTTGTCCGTTTTTGTGGTGGATCAACACATACATGTGTATCCAAATAAAAAATGTGGTGTGGAAGGAAAAAAGAAAATCTCTCTTGGCCTTCATTATAACATATCTAGTGAGGAGGGTCACGATCATTCTGCCACCACCATTCATGTAGCTTTTGAAAACATTTCATTCATTGTGCATGTGGGAAATACATGGTCAACTTTACTCAGGCTGAGAATTTGGACAAAGGGCTCAAGCACAAAACTCCGTCACCATACAGGTTGGAAGCTTCCTAAATCACCTGTCCTTCTCTGGAGACAGGAAAGGGCACAACACCAGGAAAAGCAAAGAGACATTTCCAGTTGCTGAATAGAAGAGACAGGAAATAACAGCCAAATACTTGATTTGCCCTAAATTTCAAGTCTTGAATAAAACATGTTAACCTTGGTCATCTTAAGAGAGAAGAAAGTGGTGAATCATAGAATCACAGAATCGACTGGGGGGGGGGGGGGGTTGGAAAAGACCTCAGAGATCATCGAGTCCAACTCTTGGTCCAACTCCAGTCCGTTTACTAGATCATGCTATATGAAGACATGGAAGATATTTTAACTTCATCATAAATAGAGGAAACATTTCCCCTAAAAGAATATTCATAAATAACAGAAGATAGCTCAATCTTTTCCTTCTTTTCTCTTTAATCAACCACTTTCACTTTGTAAGGACAGGAAAAACAAAGTGGAGAAAGGAAACAACAAGACCGAAACAGAAACTGGAATGTCCTATGAAGTCAAGACATCTGGGAAGCCTGCTAAAAAACCTACATGCTTGTCGCATCTTAGTTACAGGTTTTTTTCTTGCTTGGCAACAGGCATCAAAGATAACTTTCATATTTTATTTTCATCTGTATCCATTGCTTATAAGAGATTTTTTTCTGTGGCACAAGAATCCCATCACTGAACATCTGTTATGTGGCCTGTCTCCTAAGTAAACATTCTTTTACAATGCTGACTTCTCCTAAATTCCCCAATATTTGATTTGTACTTGTAAGTATTAGGATGTAGAAATGCCTTTTGAAAAGACTCCTTATCATCCAGGGTTGCAAACACACCTGACAACACTGTAAGAAAAATCAAAATCATGGAGACAATGAGGGAGAAAATAAAGAAAAAAGGAAACAAAAAGAGATAAAAACCCCTCATATCAAAATCTGTCAAATATTCTTTGAAAATTACTTAACAATTAAAAGCCTGGGTTAAAAAATAGAAAGAAAAGGCATTTTTTATTTGTATTGTAGAAACTGAACATCTCTTTAGATAAGACTGCTTGACTGAAATACCTTCTCTGTATCCTGCCAGAGTAAAAAAAAAGTCAAGTATGAAGCAACAATACTTTTGGGTGTTCCGGTTTTTCTTAAGTTTCTTCTGAGTCATGGTGAAAAGAATCTGGAAAAATCTTTCAGTTTGGATGGAAAAAAATGCTCCCCTTAAGAGATTATCAGTTGTAAAAATGTGTTTTAAAGAGTTACTAAATGTCTGGTGAATGCAAAAAACCTTTGCTATATTTATTTTATTTTTCAAATAAATATCATTTGCCATTGAGCTTGGGGTTTCTTGCAGTTCACAGTCTTCTTGCAGTGTTGTCAAGACTGTGAATGGCAACATCTAAGAATCAATCATAGAATCATAGAATTAACTGGGTAGGAAGAGACCTCCAAGATCATCAAGTCCAACTCTTGGTCCAACCCTGCTGTGATTACTAGACCATGGCACTCAGTGCCACATCCAGTCTCATCTTAAAAACCTCCAGGGACAGCGAATCCACCACCCGTCTGGGCGGGCCATTCCAATGCCTGATTACTCTCTCTGTAAAGAACTTTCTAATATCCAACCTAAACCTCCCCTGGCACAGCTTAAGCCCGTGCCTTCTTGTTTTACTGCTGGTTGCCTGGGAGAAGAGACCAACCCCCACCTGGCTACAACATCCTCTGAGATAGTTGCAGAGAGTGATGAGGTCTCCCCTGAGCCTCCTCTTCTCCAGACTAAACAATTCCAGCTGCCTCAGCCTCTCCTCATAGGGCTTGTGTTCAAGTCCCTTCACCAGCCTGGTCACTCTTCTCTGGACCCACTCCAGCACCTCAATGTCCTTCCTGAACTGAGGGGCCTAGAACTGGACACAGCACTCCAGGTGTGGCCTTACCAATGCTAAGTACACAAGAAGGATCACTTCCCTGCTCCTTCTGGCCACACTGTTCCTGATCCAGGTCAGGATACTACTGGCCTTCTTGGCCACCTGGGCACACTGCTGGCTCACATTCAGCTTCCTGTTAATCCAAACTCCCAGGTCCCCTTTCTGCCTGGCTGCTCTCCAGCCACTCTGTGCCCAGCCTGTAGCACTGCAAGGGGTTGTTGTGGCCAAAGTGCAGGACCCGACACTTGGCCTTGTTGAACCTCCTTCCATTGGAATCAGCCCAACTCTCCAGTCTGTCCAGGCCCCTCTGGGGATTGGCCTTCCAGCAGGTCAACACTCCCTCCCAACTTGCTGTCGTCTGCAAATTTGCTCATGGAGGACTCAATCCCCTCATCTAAATCACTGATAAAGATGTTAAACAGGACTGGACCCAACACTGATCCCTGGGGGACACCACTGGTGACCGGCCACCAACTGAAAGCAGCCCCGTTCACCAGCACTCTCTGGGTCCAGCCGTCCAGCCAGTTCCTAACCCAGCACAGAGGGCCCCTGTCCAAGCCGTGGGCTGCCAGCTTTTCCAGGAGTATATTATGGGAGACGGTGTCAAAGGCTTTGCTGAAGACTCCTCACGCTGTTTAAATGGCAATATGAAGCATTGTGGAGAATCAGGCCCTGCACAGAGCAGGTGGCATCAAGCCTATTGCTGAAATGCACAGCTTTTTCAGCAAGCACAAACCAAAATCAGTAGATGTTAAATGAACAATAAGCTCACCAGTGTGTCCCACGGCACCATGTTCAGCACCATCTCCCCAGGGGCAAACTTGGTGCTTCTCTCTATTAAACTTCTCAGGGCTCCTGTGTCAGGAGGATACAGTCCTGGGGTGGTGCAGAGACAAGCACCAAGCCCTGCCTCAGGGCAGGAGGACGGATTTGGTCAATTCGATAAACATATCATAAAACCCTATTGTTTCATGGTACCTGTGTCATGACTGAAAAATCATCCAATAAAAACTGGTTTGTTCTTCCTTAGTCTTACTGTGGTTTGCTCAGTAGGCATTTTCATTTGCCAACAGCATTGCCAAATTTGTGGACCTTAAAAAGGTCAAGGCCTGAAAAGGAAACCCCCAAACATGCCAGTTATAGGTCCTTCTGTTGGCAGAGTAATGAGATGGAGTTAAGGAATATTGGGCACTGGGTATATTTGGGAGGACTGTGTTTTTCTGCAAGAAGAGGGCTTCCATATTATGGCTGCTTGGGAGTGCCTTGTGGAACAGCTTTGAAAACCAACGGACTCTTGGCACTTCGTCTGATGTCATGTTGAGAACAGAATTGCATTTTGGTTTTGCCCTTACCCTTCCCTGAGGACAGATGATTTTTCATGGCACAGTGCAAACATACAAAGAAAACACAACATAAATGTACAAGCCAAACTTATTCTTGATCTTGAGGATGCTGGGTGCGTGTATTGAATGGATCGACAAGCCAAGACAAGTAGCATTCTGTCATGCAACTGAGGAGATGATGTCGAGGACTTCTTGAGGTCAGATGCTCTTGCTCAAATCCAGAGTCCATTTAGACTCAAGTCAGTGCAGATAGAGCTAGAAAATATGATTCCCCAGAATGTATTTCACCATTAGAGGTAACATATTTAATGACACGGTTTAGCTTTTCTTTTTTTCTCAGGCCAGACTTCTTGAGGTCAGATGCTCTTGCTCAAATCCAGAGTCCATTTAGACTCAAGTCAGTGCAGATAGAGCTAGAAAATATGATTCCCCAGAATGTATTTCACCATTAGAGGTAACATATTTAATGACACGGTTTAGCTTTTCTTTTTTTCTCAGGCCACTTCACAACACCATTTATCTACTGTACAAAATTTGCCTCTGTAATACCATTAAATACATTACTAGTTGAAGAGACTGTTCATGAGCAGAAATGTATGCCCACTGTATTTGTGGCAGAATTATACATAAGTCCCCAGAAAAGCTTTTCAACCTTATCCTATGGCCATACCACCCTGAGAACACTCGATCCTGTCTGATCTCTGAAGCTAAGCAGGGTTGGGCCTAGTTAGTACTTGAATGGGAGGCTGCCTGGGAACACTGGGTGCTGTACGCTCCAATTTTGGTGGATGAGGGGAAGGCTGTGGATGTGTCTGTGTGGACTCCAGCAAAGCCTTTGATACCATCTCCCATGACACACTCCTGGAAAAGCTGCAGCTCACTGTTTGGACGGGGGCACTCTGTGCTGGGTTAAGAACGGTGCTGCATCCAGCTGGCATCCAGGCACTAGCTGTTGTCCCCAGGGATCAGTGCTGGGTGCTGTTTAATATCTTTATTGATCATCTGGATGAGGGATTGAGTCTACCATCAGCAATTTGCAGATGACAACAAGCTGGGGAGGAGTGTTGATCTGCTGGAGGGTAGGAGGGACCTGGACAGACTGGAGAGTTGGGCTGATTCCAAATGGATGAGGTTCAACAAGACCAAGTGCCGGGTCCTGCACTTTGGCCACAACAACCCCCTGCAGTGCTACAGGCAGGGCACAGAGTGGCTGGAGAGCAGCCAGGAGGAAAGGGACCTTTGGGAGTTTGGATTGACAGGAGGCTGAAGATGAGTCAGCAGTGTGCCCAGGTGGCCAAGAAGGCCAGTGGCATCCTGGCCTGGATCAGGAACAGTGTGGCCAGCAGGAGCAGGGAAGTGATTCTGCCTCTGTAGTCAGCACTGGTGAGGCCACACCTGGAGTATTGTGTCCAGTTCTGGGCCCCTCTGTTCAGGAAGGACATTGAGGTGCTGGAGTGGGTCCAGAGAAGAGTGACCAGGCTGGTGAAGGGTGCTTCACCATTGCTCCATGCTACTGGAGCACAGGTGCTATGAGTAGTAGCTGAGGCAGCTGGGGTTGTTTGTCCTGGAGGAGGCTCAGGGGAGACCTCATCACTCTCGACAACTATGTGAGAGGATGTTGTAGCCATGTGGAGGTTGTTTTTTTCTACCAGACGACCAGCAGTAGGACAAGAGGACACAGTCTTAAGCTGTGCCAGGCTTAGCTTGGACTTTAGGAAGAAGTTCTTTACATAGGGAGTGATTGGGCATTGTGATGGGCTGCCCAGGGAGGTGGTGGAGTCACCATCCCTGGAGGTGTTTAAGAAGAGACTGCATGTGGCACTCAGTACCATGATCTAGTAGATAAGGTGGTGTTAGGTCACAGATTGAGCTTGATGATCTCAGAAGTCTTTTCCAACCTAGTTGATGCTGTGATTCTGTGCAACAAAGACAGGAAGAAAAAAAGCCCTAGGTATAAAGTAGAAAGGAAAGCAAATATGAAAATAAAATGAGACGTTAATTAAAATAACAAAGGAAAATTTTTACCTCTATCCACAATCAGATGGTATGTCGCTTTGACCTCAGATTTCGCTGCAGCAAATACTTCAAAATAGGGTGAGATAATTTTATGAGGAACCTAAGATAACCAGAGGTTCGAAAAAAATCCTTAACAACTGCCTTTTCAAGTTCCTTTCAACAAGCTAATATATCCCCTTGTTGTAAAGCCTATTTCACCTTCCATTATGGGCAAAAAAAAAATTTCTGTCACAGTTTTTTAAGATCTTGGAGATAGGAGGTGAGAGAGAGGGATGTCCACCTCGTCTTGAGACAGAGTTCCTCTGTTTCTGATACAAAGAGACTTTCTGGAAAAGGTTTGTCATATGTCTGATCTATCAGAATAGTTTTTCCCATACCATCTTGCGTCACAGAATCTCCCAGATACTCTGGACGCAGATTCTACTAGCGGACACTGTGTTATTACATAGTTCTTCAAAGCTGTAAAGGCCTTTATATAGACAGCCTCAGCTCTCCTGAGTTGGCCTTGTCCTTTCAAAGCCTGTGCCTAATCACAGGATATATTTTAAAATAGACTAATTATAAATATGCTGATAGCAGCAAACATTCAGTCATTCCTCCCCAGCTGTTTCCAGGGACTACTGTGCCCTAGGAGAGCAGATGAGAGAGGACCAGATCTCAGCTTTGATCTAAAGGCTTGGCTTGGTATTTATTTCCTAAGGAAAATCTGGAAAGGAGAAAAGACAGAAGAGGAGACAGTAGGAGCTATAGTTTGGTGTCATTGGGGCCTGCCTGGAGGACTTTTCAATCTGTTTGGATAAGGTCCAGTTTAAGGTCTCTATTCATATTGTTTTATGTGAACTAAAGATAGTATTTTTCCTCCCTTTTATTTTTAATGTCCTGTATATTTTCAGCCAAATCCCACTTGAGTGTTACAGGCTTCCTAATTTCAAGAGTTCAAAATATTCTGTGAATGCCTTGGCCAGCAGCTTTGCAGGAAGGCAAACACTGCCCCCGCACTGGTCCCTGCCAAAATGTCAGTCAGCGTCACTGTATCGTTCATATGTTGAGGCTGTTGAGTTTAATTTTGCTTTACAAATTTTCTTCTTCCTCAGTAGGCAGGAAGAAAGAGAATAACTGAACTGAATAAAAGAATAATTGAATAACTGATAGGTAAGAGCTCCCCCCCTTCCCCCCCCCAAACTGTTCTAGTTAATGAAGCGGTAAGGGGGTTGGTTATGTTTTTCCTTACAGGTTCTCCTCTCTTGTTCTGTGGAGCCCAGCACTGGACACATCACTCCAGATGCCTCTCCACAGTCATAAGGAGAAGGATCTCCTTCTGTGACCTGCTGCTAAAGCTCCTCCTAATGTAGTCTGGAGGTTTTGGAATTTGGTGGCACATGGAAGGCTTGGTGTCTACCGGAACCCCATGCTCTTTTTCTGGCAAGATGCTTTTGAGTTGATCAGCCTCCGTTTTGAATGGGTGCATGGGTTTATTTCTCCCCGGATGCATGACTGGACATTTCCCTTTGTAGAACATGATAAGGTTCCTTTCTGGCCAGTTTTCCAGCTTATTGAGGACCCTCTGAATGGCAGAACATGCAGCTGGTGTATGAGATGCCTCTCCCAGATTGACAACATCACGAGACAACACTGAGAGTCAAAGAAAAGTTGACTTTGTAAGGTCCCCTTGGAGACTATTTAGTCCACTCTCCTCCACACCTGCTCAGAGTAGGATCCACTAGGGTCGGGTTGTACAAGATCATGCCCAGTCAGATTTGTAATATCTCTGAGGATAGTCTCCACAACTTCTCCTGAGCAACTTGGTCTAGTAGTTGACCAACCTTACAACCACATAGGAGCTTGGAAGGGTTACTGGAGCCATTATTATGATGCAGCCAATGATGACAATGTAAGTCCAGAATCTTCTTCAGGTTTCTTACATCAATGACAGCCAATCTGTCAGTATTCTGACTCCTCACATATCAGCAGTACCATTTTTCTTTTGGATAATCTTCATTTCATCCATGCTACTGAGTGCAGCAACTGCATACATGAAAATTCTGTGTGTAGGTTAGAACTTGTACCTTCAGGTAAAAATGTCAGACTCCTAAATTCCAGCTACCTCATCCTTCAAGATTTCACTGTCTGAATCAGCATTTAGAGTCCACCTGAATATTTTTTTTCTAAAAAACCCCCAAGGGGTACACATTCAAGTCTTGAAAGAAAAGTTGAATAATGAGAGAAATATTTCAAGAATGTAGAATTTTTCAACAGGTTATTAGGCAGTACTGAGTTATTAGGACCTACTAGATAAAGACTGACTTTGTCTACACAGTCTTTGTATCCATAGAAACAAAAGTTTAGTGTAAGAGCACTGTTAAACTGTATTTTCTTTCCTCTATGCCTTAATGAAAGACATTAACTAGAAAGATTCATGCTAGAATGATGACTTCACAGCAAAACATTCCAAAACCTGTTTTGTTTGAATCTCTAGACTCATTCATCCCTCAATAAATTTTACAAGGAATTTCCCATTGCAAAAACGTGATAATTGTGCATGTATGAAACCTAATAAAAGAGGATTCGAAGATATAAAAATGCTTACAAAAGAATACATTTTGCACTCGATATCTGTCCTCTAGGAAAAAAACCCCCAAACTTTACTTGAATGGAATAGTGTAGCTATAGTCAAGAGGTTCTATGTTAGGTTTTCACTTATAACTTTTACAGCAACACTGAAATCAGTCTGCACTGCTGAATTCCACTTGTTGACCATCTGTTGTTTTGCCTGTTAAACTGCCTTTCTGAGATTTTATCAGATTTTCTCTTACATATGAGTACTGGAAAAGCCAATTGTATTTCTTGGTATTTGCATAGCACTATGTACAGAAAGGTGCTGATGCGGAAGATGACTATTAACAAGAAAGCACTGAGTGTTTGTAATAGTGCTATTAAGCTCCCTGGAAAATGCCAATTGGTATAATCGTGGATGCAGAGGGACACAAGGAGACATAGAAGACCTGGCTAAATTATCTTTATGCGTTTCAGTGAACAATGAGAGAAAGTAAAGAAAAATGGGAAGATTGTCCCCTGCGCTTTCCAGACAGCTTTGAGCATTGTCTAAGGGGAAATTCTCATTTTTAAAATTTGCTTATCCTTACTGATACTTGGTGTATCTTTCTTTCAGTTACTATTAACACATTAATGAGTGTTTGCCTTCGGTGTTCTCTCTACAAAGATCTTTTTAACATCAATTACTTTACATATTTTTTCACTACATTAATTTCCTTCTTTGTTACTATGAAGATTTGCTTTGGAAGAGTAAAGATCAACACTTACCAAAAGTCAGATCTTAGGAGAATTGGTTAATTACTCTGTAAATATATCATTAATGGCAAAAAGCAAAAGTGGCACCTGTTTCTAGTCATCACAGCTGGAGCTCTCTGTTTAACTTCCTCTTCTGTGTAACTCTATGTCAGACACATGTAAAGTCCTACATTATATATGCAATTATAAAGGAAAAACAGCAATAATCCTTCATGAATTTGTTGAATTTGATACATGGGATGTTTCGATGTCTAGAAGAAATACTGATCCTGAATTCTCATCCTCAAGGCAAGAAATTTTGTTGGGTATTTTTTGGATAGAGGCATAATCACTGTTCTTCTTGCCATCACTACAAAACATGTAAGTTTACACTACTTTTATTGCTATTCCCTATGGTATATATTTAACTGGCTTAACACGATAATTTGCATTGTAAAATGCCGTGCATTTGAGAGCACTCAGTGGGTTGTTAAGGTACCATATTTGAGGATGCGGTAAAGTCAAAGCAAGTCATAGAATCATATAATAGAATCATAGAATTAACTGGGTAGGAAGAGACCTCCAAGATCATCAGGTCCAATCACTGATCCACTATCACTGTGATTCCTAGATCATGGCACTAAGTACCACATCCAGTCTCATCTTAAAAACCTCCAGGGACAGTGAATCCACCACCTCTCTGGGCAGGCCATTCCAATGCCTGATTACTCTCTCTGTAAAGAACTTTCTAATATCCAACCTAAACCTCCCCTGGCACAGCTTAAGCCCGTGCCCTCTTGTCCTACTGCTGGTTGCCTGGGAGAAGAGACCAACCCCTACCTGGCTACAACCTCCACTCAGGTAGTTGCAGAGAGTGATGAGGTCTCCCCTGAGCTTCCTCTTCTCCAGACTAAACAACCCCAGCTCCCTCAGCCTCTCCTCATAGGGTTTGTGTTCAAGTCCCTTCGCCTGCCTGGTTGTTCTCTGGATCTGCTCCAGCACCTCAATGTCCTTCCTGAACAGAGGGGCCCAGAACTGGACACAGCACTCCAGGTGTGGCCTCACCAGTGCTGAGTACGGGGAAAGGATCACTTCCCTGCTCCTGCTGGCCACACTGTTCCTGATCCAGGCCAGGATGCCATTGGCCTTCTTGGCCACCTGCTTGGGCACACAGCTGGCTCATCTTCAGCCTCCTATCAGTCAGCACCCCCAGATCCCTTTCCTCCTGGCTGCTCTCCAGCTACTCTGTCCCCAGCCTTTGGAGCTGCAGGGGGTTGTTGTGGCCAAAGTGCAGGACCCGGCACTTGGCCTTGTTGAACCTCATCGCGTTGGAATCAGCCCAATTCTCCAGCCTATCCAGGTCCCTCTGCAGATCCCTCTTGCCTTCCAGCAGATCAACACTCCCTCCCAACTTGCTGTCGTCTGCAAATTTGCTCATGGAGGACTCAATCCCCTCATCTAAATCACTGATAAAGATGTTAAACAGGACTGGACCCAACACTGATCCCTGGGGGACACCACTNCTGTAGGTGCTGTGTGATTGCACTCAGGATGATCTGCTCCATAACCTTGCCAGGTACTGAGGTCAGGCTGACAGGCCTGTAGTTTCCCAGGTCCTCTGCAGCCTTTTTTGTGGATCAGTGTGACATTTGCCAACTTCCAGTCATCTGGGACCTCCCCAGAGAGCCAGGACTGTTCGTAAATGATGGAGAGCAGCTTGGCAAGCTCTTCTGCCAGCTCCCTCATCACCCTAGGATGGATCCCATCTGGTCCCATGGACTTGTGCGGATCCTGGTGGCTCAGTAAGTCACTGACTATTTCCTCTGGGAACACAGGGGGGTTATTCGGCTTCCTGTCCGTGTCCACCACCTCCAGAGGCCAGTTGTCCTGAGGGCCACCCGTCCTACTGGTGAAAACTGAGGCAAAGTAGGTGTTAAGTACCTCACCCTTTCCTCATCCCTGTTAACTATGTTTCCCCCCAGTCCAACAGGGAATGGAGGGTTTCCTTGCCACTCCTTTTGTTTTTAATGTATTTATAGAAGTGCTTTTTGTTATCCCTAATAGAAGTAGACAAATTGGCTTCAAATTGCACTTTTGTCTCTCTAATTTTCTTTCTGCATGACCTAGTTATATTCCTAAACTCATCCTGGGTAGCCAGCCCTATTTTCCACAGAAGAAAAAAACAATAAAGTTTCAGGGCCCGCTGGGCACCTGCCAGGCCCAGCTCAGCCCTTCCCTTCCCCTCACCTCCGTGGTGGGGGGATTGAAAGCGAAAGCCCAGCTGCCCCGGTCCCGCTGCCTGCCCATCTCCCAAAGTCAGAAGGCAATGCTAAAATAAAGAGCTCCATAAGTATTTTCAAGCCCATGTATGAGTTCTGTAGTCGGTGTGTGCATAGGACCACCCAGCTTTTTTAGTGCTACCCAGACTTCTTTGACTGCTGAAATGAAACTCACTTTTCCTGCTTGTAGGGTTTTGCTATTGTTCTTTCTAGGTGTGTATGTGTTGACCCCTTTGAGTGTGTATCGTGAGTAGGCACTGAAGGCTGCACCACATATCTCTCTTGCTTCTTTCCCATTTCATCTGCTTTTCAGCTTAGTAGGCAGGTTTTTACAGCTGTTCTTGGGCATCTATGTTTCCGTACAAAGAGGATAATGTGGTACCAACCTAACTCAGAGCTACAAACTCTAGCTGGGAAGACAGACCTCAAAAGGTTAAGTCTTGCCTTGCAGTTCTCTAGTGAACCTGATCTCACAAGTTCTTTGAAACTTAATTGTGCCTTCCTTGCCTCCTCTCCTTTGCATAGTGGCCTATGCATACAGTCCTGCATCACGAAAATTGCCTTCTCTAGCTCAAAATGAGAGAGAGAACTCAGGAGCATTTACTGGGACCTGTGAAACACCTACTGTACACCACAAATATCAGTCAGGTAAAAGGGACCGAGAAAGAAAAAGGGAAAGGGAATTGAGGAAAACACATATAAATATCTCCTGAGTCTTATGAACCATGTTACCACAGAAGGTGTAATGCATGATGTGATAAATCAGACTTAATATCAGATAATTATATCATCCAGGTAAATGTCAATCTTTTCAGATTGATGTCAATTAATTATTTATAGCACAAGACCATCTTCATCCTCATGGTCTCCATACAGACTCACTTATATGCACTACATTAAAACCACTTATTTAGAGGGCTAAAGATCAGATGCTTCATTGGAAATGTTGTGAGATACTTGTTTTCTGAAGAACATAATCGCTTTTCTAAAAACAGCATTGTAGCTAACTGGATGAATTTATCAACTTCAGCAGAATAAATTCATCAAACTCTATGAGCAGAAAGCATCATTATGATGCCTTATAAGCTTCTTGTGCAATGCATGTCAGAAGATATTACTTAATATTTCTTTTCTCAAGATGTAACTTCATATATGGTCAACTTTCATTTAAAATAGCTCATGTACAGAGTGAAGAAGGTTATTCGCAGTAGGTGAATAGCAAGGCACATATTTTAGGCAGAGATAGTCACAAATACCTGTAGGCACAAAGCTCTTCAGTTTGGCATTACAGTATTCTGCTGTAATAGCAGGTAATGGAATCTGAAGGGACAGCTGAAGTTCACTGCTTCAGAAGATATCTTCCTTGAAATGTTGCAACTAATGAAGAAATTGTATGTTAATAAGCATGGAGTGAAAAAAAGACATGAGAGTGAAAAATGAAAGGGGTCTGACAAACATTGGAGGCAACCTTTCCTGTCATAAAAGCAGCAGATCTGTACTCCAGAATGTATCAAGTTAAAAAAAAAGGAGGGGATGGAGACCATACGGTACATGACAGACATAAAATCTGTTCTGTGACTCCAGTTTCTCTTTATTTGACACTATAGGATGTCTTCAAAACAGGGAAAAGGTGCTGAATACCCCACAGTTAAACTGCAGTGTACTAGCAATAACAACAGATCACACAGATTCAAAAGGAGTATAATTAAATGATTAGGAGAAAAAATTTTAAGGACTATTGAACTCAGATAAGAAACCTCTGGCTCAGAGGGGGTCCCTGAACTCCCATTACACAATCCAGCTTCTTTGGGATGTACTACCAACCCATGCTCTTTCTACTCTTTGTTCTTTGCTTGGCATCTGCTACTGACCGCTGCAAATCAGATTTTATGGCTAAACCATATGACTCAAGTTCATCCTTATGAAACTTTTTAAAATCACAACATGTGAACCAGGTTTGAAATTCTTCAGTCTCTGTGGAGAAACTCTGTCAGCATTCTGGCATTATGAATAATAGTACTTACTGCCTAATTGCTGTTAATGTTTTCCTGCCAAAAATTTGTCAGGGTGAATTATTATGCATGAGGAATGTAATCTTGTCCTGGTTTTGTCTGGGATAGAGTGAGATGCAGTGAGATTTTGAAACCAGTCTAGTGTACATGAACTGGGTCAAGTTTATTGCAAAGGATGGATATAGATGAAGACTATTTTTATCAGCAAATAATATATTCTATGCCATCCCTTAAGCAAAAAATGCCAACACTGCACAGTCTTTAATTCCAACCAACCCGGCCAAGCAATTTTCTTTACTATAACATCACGTTTACTAGCTTGATTGATTGTTCATGTTATTTTTTTCCAATAAATACATCTTAAAACATGCATAAAATATGTTAAAATATCTATGCCATCAGTCTTAATTGCTCAAATCAATAAGATCTAACAGATTGCTACAGAAACGTAGAAGTTCAGCTGAAAAATATCTAAGTTTCTTTATCTGTGGATGTATTCCTTCTCTGCCTTTAATTTACTGCACTTGCTGAATATTTCCTACTTGAATGGATGAGACTTCGAAAGAAGACATCGCAGCAATACAACAAATTTCAAAGACAAGAAGTCTCTTCTCAGCTCAGAAGAGATTTTTTAAACATTTGGTATCTATTGAGCTGTATGTAGAAAGCTGCCTTTCTCCGACACATGTTTGTCTAAATGTAGATCTCGGAGAAAGAGTCATTAACAGAGAACTGAGTGATGCTTGAGTAAGTCTGGGAGCTCATGTCAACTCTGTGTAAAACCATGACTTCAGTTTCAGCAGGACATGAGCAGACATCTGCAGGCAGACAGAGGAAGGAGGAGGTTGTTTTCTCTCTCTCTTTGCTTGTGGGGTTGGCAGCTGAGCTTACTGATGTGCCTTCAGTGGTGTCAATCTGAAATCACAGACACGGACTGCAAAACTCATCTTCATGGGCTGCTATCACTGTGTGCCATTAAAGGCAGACAGAAATCACTGACTTATTGATGATGCTTTCTTTTCAGTATATCATGCTGGAATAAGGGGTTATCTCAAAATCCTTCTTGTGTTTTTCGGTGGCAAAGGTAACAGCAGGTGAAATGCAGTAGTAATCACTGACCATGATGTAAAATTAATCATCTGGCAGTACAGTAGCACCTCTGCACCTTGAAGCAGCAACATGCCTGGCTGGGCAGACGCTTGTTGCCTCTTATGTTGACCCAGAGGTAGTTTATTCCTGCCATATGTCTTCTTGTCTGAATCAGGAGCCTGGGTGGTAGGAACGCATTCCAAGGTGCATCCTTTCCTAGCAAATACTGTGCTTGTGCACACATCTTTGCACTACCAGGATGGATGGATAGAAACAGGTATTAAAAATATTAAAATCTGAAGCTCAGAAAACTGCTTTGTGAGAAAGGGAACCAAACTTTTTTCTTCATCATTTTCTTATTTTCCAAAAACCTTGCTATGGTCATCAGAGTGGTTTAGTGATAACGCTTGTTATTTAAAATAGAATAGCATTAGAAACACATCACAATATTACAGATTTCTTCATTTTCCAAAAATGTCATTCCCTGATAAAGTCCCAATCATGCAATTTAAAAACACGAGAGGTTGATCTGTGTTACATCACTACTAAAGCTCTTTACATTCAATGTAATGAGACAGCACAATAAATAAGAAATATTTCTTTCAGTGGCACCTGTGAGTGCACCAGGGAGGAAATTTTCAGTTATCTCACCTCGGTAATTGTTGAATTATTTCAGATGAAATACTGAAGTATTGCAGAATATATGTTGTCTTAAGTCAGACTCTGGTCTCCAATAATCGTGATGGAGGTGTTTTTTGTCTAGATAGCTAAAGAAATATTACTGACTACTTGGATTTTTGTCCATTTGGGTCTGTAATGACAATTTTAAAAAAAGGGTGAACAATCTCTATATGCTAAATTTTGTCAAATTCTACTTAAAATTTAACACAACACTATCTGCTCCACTGAGATTCAAAACCCAATTCATAAATGAGCTGCCATGTTTGGTCAAAACAAACATTTTAAAAGGGAATTTGTCTTGTGTTCTTTTTCTAAATGGTATAAAAATCTATCAGTGCTAGAGGGGAAAAGTATGGTGAAATATTCTGTTAAAATATGATTTTTGTAGAAGGCAAAATATTCAATTTCAAGACATTAAACTAGTTTATCAATCAACATGAACGTTTCTGGATTATGGATCTGGATCTAATACCTTAATAGAAAATCTGCTAAAATGCACATAGAAAAAGTCCTGGAAAACTATCTCTGTGAATCAGAAGAGAAGAAATTAAATTTAGCACTTGAAAATTATCATAGAAGTAGAACCATAATCTTCCACATATCTCTAAGCTTCCTATCCCAGAACAGAAATAGTCAACTTTGTTTCTTCTCTGGCAAGCAGCAACACATAAGTATTCAATTGCAACAAGCAAAATTACTATTATTCTTTTTTAATTAAAAAAACCCCTATAATATCCCACAGACACTTAAAAAAAAATCTTACTTCAAATACCATCCCATATCAGGCATAATTTATATTGTGCTTCATCTGCAACCTCAACTATTAGACTTCATGAGAGTTCGTATGCATGCTCTGCAATTTCTCAAATTTAACATCCTTTCCAGTCACAAATTACTTGAGGATGAAAAAATCTCCTCCTGTGTTTATTAACTTTAGCTGAAAAAGAAATTCCAAATGTTTCCAAACTCAAAGCTTCACTGGATTTATACAATCCCCTTAGCGGACACTAAAAGTTGCCAATTGAAGAAATTAACAAAACACTTAAATAATTGGCTCTCACTTCATGTTGTTTAGGTTCCCAGTGCTCCTCCTTTCTTCTCCACCACTGAAAAATGTAGCTTCTGTAAAGCCATGAGTATCATACATGACCTTCACAGCATCTTGCAGCTCAGGGTAAAAGCATAGGAATGCCTTATAGGAAGCAACACATTGCCTTACAGAAATCAGAATCTTTCAGCAAGTCCACAAAAAAATGAAAAATGGAGATGGGAACAATAGCTTCCACATGGTGTTACGCTGGTATGCTAATACAGCATTGTGTTTCCACCCAGTGAGAAACCAGAAATATTTAGGTAAGATCTATATGTGCAAAACTTCTGTTTGGGTCAATTTTATTCCAAGCATAATTAATGAAACTAACTAAAAGCAAACTAACAGGTAAGTTACATGTACTACATGTGGTCGTTGAAGCAACAGAAGCCTTTGAGACAAGACCTTTTTCCAGACTGCTATGATTCTCTGTGAATTAAGAAATAATTGTTTCCATATTTGAAGTGAGGTTCAGCACAAATGTTGTGGCTGAGGGAGGGAAGCAGAAGTATATCAGGAACTTGAATGTGCACAAGTCTATGGAACCCAATGAAATGTATCCCAGAATGCATGTTCACTTGTTTTCCAGTTGTTTATCTGAATTTAGGCAATTTTTTTGAGTAACAAAAGTTACTTTAAAGTCAGTGGAACAAATTTGTTCAGTGGAACAAATTGATTCTGGTAGTAGTGAGCAAAATCTTTGTTCACTCTGCTGAAAAGAGATGTGGCAAACTTCCTGTACTTTACTCCATGAGAATTCATTTGCTTGAGCTAAAATTCATCCCACTAACTACTTTATGTCCCTTTCTATTTACAAAATATGAATTGCTAAACCATGAGTTTTCACCTGAAAATCAAAAGCATTTTCAAAAGCAGTTTGCCAGTTTTTAGGCTTCACAGCCATCTTCTTGCCCTCTGCTTATGTTTGTTATGTGTGAGTAGAATTTAAAAGTTGCTTTCAGATTTCAAAGAAGAACAAATTAAAAAGAAACTTCAAGAACTCAAGGGCTTGGGAGTTAGAAATAGAAGTGTTTTGAAGTATAGTAAAAAAGAATAATTTATTCTATGATTATAAAGACTTGTCTTTTATGGAATGTCAGAAGTGTCCATGAAAATTGATGTATGACATGAAAAGATGTGATTTTAAAAGTAACTTCAAAATTAAAAAAATCAGCAAAACTGGTTTTCCACAGCTTGATTTGAATACAGTTTCACATTTTGTCACTATATAAAACTGTGGTATTTTGCTAAGTTTTCTTTAGTCACCATATCTGTTCCAATAGGGCAACTCATACAGTAATTTTCTACTGAGAACTAGAGTAGGTCAAAAGTTTATGTTAACATATTACCTTCTTTTGATTTGTTTTAAAGAGGAGGTGTTGGACTTTTAAAGCAAATTCAATTTTATCCTGCTAAATTTGGCAAAATAAAGATCATTAATTTTCTATTCTGTATATTTTTCTTTATTAAGAGTCTGTTTTCAAGGAACAAATATTTAATATGAGTAAGCAGGAGAAACTTCAATATTGCTACTTTTCTACTGTTTATAAGCTGTTAGAAACAGAATTAGGTATAAATTGGCATCCCATAAACTGTGTTTATCTGCCTTTTATATCTGTTCAATAATCTAATTGATGGATATTTCAGTGCATTTTATATCCTGCTTTCAGTTGTCCTCTGAAGTCCTATAGGTAAGACAATATGTACTCTACACATTTTCATGATGATAAATAATGTTATTTATAATATAATAGTATATTTACAATATAGTATAGAAATTATTTTGTTTTACTGGATAGCAGCTTTGCATAAGTATTTGTCTTTATTGCTTCAAGATGCATGAAAAATTGATCTTCTAAGTAGGAAATAAACCAGGTTTTCTACACGTTGCCCAAGATATTTATTAACATCTTTCTATTCACAGTAAGTTTGTATCCACTCATGTTCTAGTTAAACCTCATTTTAAAAGTACCTTTATTAAATGTCCAGAAGACTCTTCCAAGTTTGCATTTTGGGGGCAACAAATGTGCTCAGTCTATTTTTACTACTCTTTTGCTTCAGAACATTGTTTTGAAATGAAGATTCCTGTTCATCTGAAAAAAACCCCAACCAACCAACCAAAAAAACCACTTTGCCTTGTCAAAAATATGTAGCACAAAAAAATTGCATATATTTGGAGACCCAACTTGAAATCACATTTGGCTCAAATCAAATGAGTTAGAGCTGAAGTTAAAAGAAAGACAAATAAGCAAACAAACAACTCTCTCCCTGTAAAACCTTAGTGTACTTCTAAAAGGTTCCAACCCAGAAATTCTGGAAATGGAGGGTGTCTGCTGGGCTTTATTTCCACTGAGTCCAAAAAAGAGTGTCACAATAAATTCAGTAAACTTTATGGTAATGCATATCTCCCAGACCATGTCATATCATAACAAAATCAGTGAAAAAAAAGGAAAAATGACATTTTGAAGGTGTTAAGATATTCACACCTGGAAAATAAGAAGGGAACATTAGTCTCTGCTCTGCCTGTACCCAGCAAAATGAGGCACCTGTAAACCCAGGGTAGATGCAGTCTACCTACAGCTGCTATGTGTACAAACAGACAAGTCCTAATAAATAATACTTCAGTGAATTTTTGTTTGTTTGTTTGTTTTTTGTTTTGGTTTGTTTGTTGGTTTTTTTTTGTGAGAAAGAGAGGCATAATCACTGTTCCTTTGCCATCACTATGAAACAGACAAGCTTACAGCACCTTTATCAGTATTCTCTATGTTTTATCTTATATCTTATTTTCAATTGAAATGTGGCATATTTTCAGAAAAGATACTATGAACTGATTTCCAAAAAATTCTCCAAATCATGTGCTTTTTTCTCTCCTGCATATCTCATGCACCCTGACGGTTTGAGAAAGTCCATGTTTTTCTTTAATAATTTTCCCATCTTCCATTACTTGCCTTTTTTTTTTTTTTAATCTCTATAGCTCCTCAGTGACACACTTAAATTTCATAAATATTTTATTTTGTGAGCTGTGTTTCAGNAAATTATATAATTATAATAATATAGTTGGTGTAAATACCTAAGTCTGACAGACAGCCAAATAAAATCACACAGTCACAGTGGATGCAAATGTCAGGCATTTGAGGTGGCTTAAGATGAAACAAGAAGAGCAGTAGCCGGGTGTCCATAACTTTAACAAACATCAGGGCATGATGGGTAGTGAGTCCAATGTGGGTAAAAATAATGTTTTCACTGTGTCCACAAAACCTTGAGGTCATCAAGAAAATTGTCCATAGGTACACACTTA
>VYXB01005588.1:47837-60752 GCA_013397135.1 Pachyramphus minor
CACTGTGTCCACAAAACCTTGAGGTCATCAAGAAAATTGTCCATAGGTACACACTTAGGTGAATGCAAAAATCTTTCACTTAATTGTCTTTGAATTATTTTTGTCCACCAAAGAGATTTCCTAATTAATCAATAACATTGAATTTGTTACCTAAAACACTTTAAATAGGAAAAACAAAGATGGCCTTAAAGGCCTTTAGAAGACTTCTGAGGGTTTTGCAAAGAAGTGTGGGTCAGCCCTGAATGAATGAGAAGACACGTTCAAGCTCAGCTGCAGGCTAAACTGGAAACAAAATCCCCATTTAGCACCACAAAATGCTTTCGAAATTTTGACTTCCTGAAAGACATGGCCTTCTCTCAACCCTTCTAACATGAAAGCACACAATTCCTGTTCTCGGACAGTGTCTTCCAGACTTTACTGATGGTGGAAAATAAAGAGTAAGGAAGAAAGGCATTGAATATATGCCTGCACAGAGCTCAGAGACGACAGATTAACAGCTCTGATTGCTGGACTGGCACATAGCTTTCAAAAGTAAGAGACACAAGGGAAAAAGTGGTTCTCAGAAGTGTAACCAGAAAAACAAACAAAGGGTATTCAAAGATTTACTACTGGCTATTGTGAAAATTTATTTTAGCTTTTTTAATCGGACTTCAAATAATCTTAAAGCTTCCTTAGAATAAGAAGCAAATTACATGACTGCCAATGAAAGAAATAATTTTCAAAAGGCCCAGATTATCTCTTTCAATCAAGCTGGAATCACATCTTTGAAAAAATTTATATGGCGTGGGGATAGGTGATGTTTCTAAACAAACACAAAGTTACTGAAAAAGCTTACTTTTTTTTCCTGATGATGAAAAAAGATGCTGAAATATCTAATAAAAATGAAGAATGTCAGTGGAGAAAAAGAATCTCATGAGCTCAAAGATGTCATACATTGTGGGGAACTGAAATGTAATATTGGAATTAAAATTAGCATATTAAAAAGAAACAAAAGCAAAAAATAGATGCATTACCTTCTAATCCAGTCCAACTAAGTCCAATCAAGCCAAAATAGCAAGCATTAAGTCTGAGCTTAAAATAATTAATATATAATACATTAAAATATTTAATATATAACTATATAACATAAAAAGATTATTTCTATTTCAGATGTTTATATAAAATGTAAATTAATTATAAAATATTATAGAGATACACATTCAATTAGTAATACTATATTGTTTAATTATAACATCAAAATAGTAATAACAGTAATAATAACAACAACAATTTAATAAAACAATTTTTCTCTTTAGAAAGATAGTAAAGTAGGAGTCCATAGTGAGCAGTCTGACCCCTTTTAGCCAAAGCAAAAGCCCTCACTTCGGGTAGAGTCTATGCCCCCCCAAGAAAGACCCTTTGATCAGGCACGTGGGAAGGAGGAAAGGTGGGACATGCCAGCTGAAATACTTCTGTCTCCTCAGCACAAACGATTAGATCACTGGACGAAAACAAATTTTGTGTATTCCCTTCTTCTGAGGCTTTTCTCTTTTTCAGTCCCCCCTAAAGGTACAACTCCTCCGAAGGAGGGTTGAGAGATTAATAAGTGACAGCAATCTGGGAGCTTAAAAATTCAGTCTGGCGCTGCCTTATGGTCTCCTCAGCAGTTACCAATTCAAAGACCATCCTTGGAGAGAGATGGTGACAAATATGAATGAGGCCAAGAAGTCTGCCAAAGAACTGGGACCCCAAAAAGAACAAAGCCAAGGGCAAATGAAGCAGCTACCAAATCCACTATTTTATTGGTGATACCACTAGATGGTACCCATTCTCCAACTTTCCCCATTTTTTTCCTTTTCTCTTTTCTTTTCTTTTCTTTTCTTTTCTTTTCTTTTCTTTTCTTTTCTTTTCTTTTCTTTTCTTTTCTTTTCTTTTCTTTTCTTTTCTTTTCTTTTCTTTTCTTTTTTTCTCTTCTGTCAGATGCTTTGTCACCCTGCACAGGCACAAAAGTGCATGTACTGAGTAAACTTAAACCAGCACTTAGGGAGGCTGAACAAGTGCATAATTTACCCTTTATTTTTACATAATAATTTTGTTTTGCTTTTGATAGAATTTCATATTCATGACAAGCTACGCAAAATGAGTCAGGTGAGTACATCCACTGCATTTGTCTCACCTGCTAAGAAACAGAAACAGCCAGAAACAGAAATATTGGCTCTCTCTATAGCCAAGTCTGCCAGCAGTGAGTTTCAGCCTCTGGGCATTTTGCCTCAGGCATCCAGTAAGCCTGTTTGCTACCAGAGGAGCACAAAGTATGCAACAGGTGTGTGAACAAGCTGGAATTCAACAAGCAGGAAGCCCAAACCCATCTTCCAAATCCAATATTCCCCATTAAGTGCAATTCAGCAGCAACAGGAAAAATCCTTCCTTCCTTAGTGTTGTGTTAATTGATGGAGCAATTGAGGAGCTCTTGTTCATCTGGTTTAGATTACAGAGAGTACTTTGTGCTTTTTGGCTATCTGGTGACAGGTGGAATCTGTTTTGTTTTTCATTCTTTCAGGAGAGAACCTGTTTGGAATTAACTGCAAATTACATTGATGCTTTCAGCTTCTTTGGATTTAATGATTTTACTTGGAAAGCAGCTCTTTAAAGTCCTTCACCATAAGCAGCATGAGGAAAGACTCTGTGTTTCTCAGTTATTACAGAAGTCTGTTTCCACTCCTAGAGTGTTTCTTCAGAACTGGATCACATAAGAATACTTGCCCACAAAATGATAGAGTGCACATTTTCTGCAAAATGCTAACCCGAGTTTCAGTAGCTCTTTTATCTTGCAGCTGTATTTTTGATCTTTCTTTTTTCCCACGTATCTAGAAGTGGCTTTAACCTGTGTTTTGCTTTTCCTTGTTAATGGAACCCTGCAGTCAGACAATGATTTGCTTTAGAAATGTATATTCTTCATAACAGGCAAAGTGGCAAGAGTTAATCTGTTAGCTATTCTGGCAATACAGTATGGGACTATTGCATCTTGAATGTGTTTTCAGCTCTGTCACTCTCATTTAAGCTTTAGCGAGGAACAAGGAAAATAACTTTGGTGGAAATAATTGGTGCACCACTGCAACAGGTAGAGGTACAGTTCCCAAAGTTTTCTCTATTACCAAAACCTAGGTTTCTCTCCTGAAATGGACTTGAGGAAACCTAGCCTTTGGGCTGACAGTGTATCTCCCAGCAGCTTGAAATACATCTGGGAACCAAGAAAATGCATCTGACTAAAGCAGTCCAGGACAGTGTTTCTGACTGTGACAGGTTAGGAAGCAATTCTTACAGAAGCAATTCACTGTCACTATTTAGAGCACTATTTAATGCTGTGATTTAGGGACCACAAAGGGAAGAGATCCAGCAAGCTGTTTCAGACTTCTTCATAATTAGAATCATGATGTCAAGTACCAGACGATGCTAGTGGTTTCTTGTATTTGATTTGCATATATTGATGCCCCCAGTCACGGCAGGGGGTTTGGAAATGGATGATAAGATCCCTTACAACCCAAACCATTCAGTGATTCTATGTGCGGACTAACTACTTGAAGAGTGTACAGTCAATCAGGGTCAGTTTTGATGGAGAGCACATGGGAGATTTCAGAGCTAACATTTCAAACTTCTCCTTTTTCAAATACAGTTTTTCAGTGGAAGCATATTTTTTAATATGTGTCACAGCCTACATATTATTTCACTTGATCTCTCTGCCTGTGTGTCTCTCCTGAATGATCAGTTTTTCCTAATGGATCTGTATTCCAATTCATGAAGCGAAGTTTATTTGTCTTGTTTCAGTGTTCTAGCATAACCAGGCATACGGGAGGTGTGCATAAACAGGTACAGATTTTTTTACCTCCTGATGATCAGGGAGAAAATGAGGAGTAAAACCATTCAGTTATTGTATTGAAAGGTAAGTATCAGTTACAAAGAGGTTTTGCAAGTACCAGAAGCTTGCCTTGAGCTTTTTCATGACTCATGAGGAGTACTATAAACTGTGGGAAATCCAACTTTTCTGTGAGGTGTTCAGGATATGTGGATCCATTACTAACCAGGAAGTCCTGAAAACAACCTGTGTCTTGATGAGTGCAAAGAAAAAACTATCAGCTTGTGTGCTGAATCATGTAACAACAATAGCTGATTTATTTCTAGTTTTAATTATCTGTACATTAGCTTCAGACCAATTCTGACAACATACAAAACAGGGAGGAAAGTAGAAGGCCATTAAGAGCAGGCTGAGGTGGTAGTGTTTGGAAGGCTTAATGGCTCTGAAAATTTGTTTGACCTGTGACCATCTGCTTCAAACTTTCCCTTTCAGTGTCACAGAACAAAGTTTAAGAAAAGAGTAAGTCATAGAATAAAGATGCTTTCCAGGTCACTTATGTCTTATTTCAAACCATATTTAAAATGATGACAAGAGAGCAACAGGGGCAACTAGACAAGAGTGCAAGTGCCTTAATCAAATGTCCATCAGCCTTGTTTGAATTGATTTATGCCAGCTATAGAACAAGCTGTGAGAGCATGTCATGATGGCAACCATGTCATATTCCAATTAGACAAAGTTCTGCTTCCTAATCTATACCAAACTAACTTGAAGGAAAATTGTTAACAAAGAAGATGTTTTGTTTTTTTCCAAGGGTTTAGAGATTTCAGGTTCTCTGAATCCTTATCAAAACTGAGGCCTAGCTGAACTCCTTTGGACTCCTTTGCAGAAAAGATATATTCCTCATCTCAGTCTGAGACATAAAGGCAGAAAAAAACCCTGAAAATTAATGTGAAACAAATCACTATAAAGTAACACCTTCTAAGCAAGTCTGACAAAATCTTGCTTTCTCCGTATTTGCAGGCCCCAGCTGATTTCCTCTTGTCTAATAATATTCAGACTGCAGATAAATCTTTTCCTGCAGTTTTTATTACGTATGGAAACTGCCTTCTGTGCAACTACTTCCTGAAGCTTTGAAGGTAACATTTATCACACTTAATTGCTCTCTGCAGCTGCCCAGCTTCATGTAACTTGTAAGTACTCTGCATCTGCAAGACTTTCTTTTCTCTTTGATGAGTAGGCTTGGTATTGGCTAAGGGGTCCTGAAAGTTACAAGAGTGAAAACTGACACACAATGAGAGAGGTTGACATACACAGCACATTGCAATTTTTCTGCTGGCTAAAGGATTAGATGCTGAGACCAGGTAACAATTACAGAGCAACTGCAAGTAAAACTAATTTTTTTAATTAGTTTTAGCTTCACTAAGACCCCACGGAACAGAGAACTGCACTGCTACAGTGACAATGGCTTTGAGATGTATATTGGGCAGATGAGTACATTTCCTTGGTATATGGAGCCAGGCATTGGTGAAAATGTAGCTCAGATGATACAGAGTCAGATGTAATAAACTGTGGTTGATGCAAGACAAAGAATGGTCTTGCCAAAAATGGTTGTTAGAGGAATAGAGGAACAAGAGAAAAGTCAGAACTTTCTTTCCACCCATATAGGAGAGCTATGCCCAAGTGTTTGTGTTAAATCACACCTGCTCTCTTCCTCTCTTTTTAAGCTCTGATTATTGACACACCTCAGCTTTTACAAAATTCCTATTGGGCTGGACAGTTGAGGATTTTAAGCTCTGAAATCAATGCAAGTCAGTCCAGAATCTGACTAAGCAACTTCTTGGACAGCTATTGAAATTCTATGATTTAGGAAAAGATGATACGGAAGATACTGCATCTTGGGATTCATTTCAAGGACCATTAAAAATGGGTAGAAAACTCTTCATTACTTAAAAGTGGAGTTTGGGATTAGCTGTACTTCAAAGCAACCAAGTAATTTTTTGCATCTGAGGAAACTGCCTTCATTGCTTTGGCATTAATCTGGCCTGTTGCTTGCATCATTCCATACACTAAATTTGCACCAAAAGCAGCACACAGTGCAAGAACTGCTACTGTTTGGAATCCTCTCCTGGTTCCTTTTCCACCAGTAAGCCATGGGTAAAGAAATGGAATCCTATATAAAGAAGAGGAATTACGTAAGAGTAATTTCAGACACTTTAGTCCATATTAGTTCATTGACTTATTCCATAATTACTAGTTCCAGTGTCTCATATGGATTTCCAAAAGTCTTCAATCAAAGCTAAAAGATCAAAATGCCCAGAGGAAGTGCTTGGTCACTTACCACTAGGATTTCCTGAAAAGAAATAATACTGCTGGGTGATTCAGGGCTTCCAACAAGAAAACAGTTTGTATGTTGTGCTTTACAAGGGAGGTGAATGTATTCCAGAAACAAATAGGCTGTACTTATCTGGTGTATTACTCCTCAAATGGATAGCTTGACACAGCTCAAAAAGGTGAATAAGACTGGCCACACAGGCTTTAAAAGGTCAATCTGTACTCTCCTTCTCTCTGAACAAAGGTTGGGATAGCTCACCTGAATATGTTTCAGTCCTGTGTCAAAATGTTTCGCTCAGCCATATCTACCCTGCATACCCTGGGGTTGTCAGCTGCGGGAGTGTTCGCTTAGGTTGTTAATTATTGCTGCAGTGGAATATCTAAAGACCAGAGTCAACACTAGAGGTCAAACAGCCTATAAAATGTACAGTTTGAAAAGCTGTTAATGCCAGATCAATATCAATTCTGAACTCCAGCTGTGGTGCATGCGTTAGCCTACACAAAAAGCTGGAAAAGCTCTAATGCAACTAACCCAATAAAATGAAGATTGAGAGGTGATTTGAACACCAATTATGTGAAAGAGGACATGACTTCTAATACACGATAGCTATTTAATATAGTCAATAAAGGCCCAACAAGAATTGATAGGTAAAGATGGACAGATTCAAGCAAGATGTATTAATCACATTATTGAGAAAAGATTGTAACTATTGGAATCATATATGCTGTACCTGGCAGGAAAAATCCTTATTTGATGATTCAAGGTGAAATCTTGTCTCCAGTAGGAGTTTTCAAGAGGTTTGGGATGTTTTGTGTATTTCCCTAAGGGGTGTGCTCCAATCCCAAAAGAAAGTTGCTAGAGAACTCTTGAGCATCTATGTGACTCATTTTGCAGGATGTGAGATCCAGTCAGCAAAACAATCTTGTGCTGTCTCAAAATCTTGAAAGAGAAGACAACTTTTGCTTGCTGTTACAGCTAGGGAATACTTGAGGGAAATTCTCAGAGGAGACAGAAAGACAAAATAACTTGTCCATAACCAAAAATATGGCATCACCATGAGTAGACCTCTTCTCTCTCTGGTCTTAAAATGGAAATTATCAAGTAGACCATACAATCTCCACCTGTGGTTGGTTACAGGTACCTCTTTGTGGAACATCTGACTTGTATTAAAACTTCTACCTCTTCTACTAAATAGACTCTCAAAGGATTTTGCGGAGGACCATTGGGGAAACAGAGAGACTCAACTCCAAGAGGAATTCCAGCGTGCGCTAGAAAGCTCCCTTTGAGGCTCGGGTTTCCCTATATTTTGCATTACAGACACTTGCCTGGACATGTTCTCCCCCCAAGCTGTACTACCCTTGTTACCCTGGTTACGAACCCCGCCTTTTCCCCTTCTCTCTCCTTCCAAGTCTGGACCTTGATCCCACGTACCCTCACCATATATGCCCTGAACCCACTTACCTTTTCCATATTTGCCCTCCAACTAGCTGTGGTACCTCCTGGGCTCTATCCCGGAGTGGACCTGCCCTTTCCACTCCCGCAGGCTGCAACAGATGGTGCCCTGTGTGAGGCAGGCTTGAGATCCCTTATATTAAGGTGACTCGCCTGCCTCGCTGAGCAGTCAACCGTCGTGTGGGATTGATGGTCTGGCAGTCCCTTCAGTCTGATGGGGAGCTAGCATCAACAGGATGATCTCGTTCTCGCACCCAGCGTGCCGGACACCAGAGGTGAGCGACTGATTCAATTCTCCAACTTCCTAACCTTCATCCCGTCCTCCCTCCAGAACCACTCCTAACCATGGGGATCCGCCTGTCCCATGCCGAAAAGCACAATTATCATCACCTTAAATTTGTGCTGCGCACCAATCCCCAGGACTATGACAAATCATCACTAAAACACCTTGCTATCTGGCTATATGATAAATTCGCAGTCCTGCCCTCTCAATTCACAATAGAGGAATGGGAAAAAATTGGCCGTAGACTTTGGCGCGATAGCGAAAGGGGGGAGAAAACGACCATCAAAGCACTTATCGCTTGGAGACTGGTCTTGGGACAGTTACTATGGCAGGAGAAGGCATTAAAACTGCACCACCACCGGTCCCAAGATGGTGGCAAACAACAACGGTCTCCTTCTTCTTCTCCCTCTCCTTCTCCACCACCTCGACATGGCGGATCCCGGGGCAAAATGGGCGTGAAACACCGGGGGGAAGGGGCTAGTGACACGAAAATGGTCGTCAGGCACGAGTCTCAACATGGCGGACACAAGCAGGGCCCTCTTCGTGTACATCAAAATGGCTCCAGAGACACAACACCCGACACCATGACATCACACCATCGCCACGCCCTAGCCACACCCCCAACCACTCCCACCATTACATCATCACCCCAGAAAAGGGGAGTGGTTTCACGACCCAAAAATGGTGGCACCCATAAGACTTCCGGCCACAACATCCGCTAATATGGCGCCGCCCATGGACACTCTCCGGATTTGGCGTACACTGACACAGACACAAACACAGATAGCGACACACACACAGACACAGACACCCAGCACACCAGGCCTCGAGAGCAGAGTGTGTGGGTAAAAGCCAGGCGGAAGGCTGAGGAAGCGGCAGACCTTGATTTCGTCTCTGCCTTCCCAGTCTTTGCGGATGAGGACAATAGGCCCACTTGGCAGCCATTGTCCTATCTGATCCTAAAAGATATCAAGAAAGCTATCCACAAATATGGCCTAAATTCGCCCTTCACAATTGGCCTGCTAGATTCGCTGTTTGCAACATACACCCTAACCACTAATGATATTCGGACTATCGCCAAAGCGCTTTTGACACTTGCTCAGCTCTCGATGTTTGAGACATCGTGGAAAAGTGCTTTCACCAAACACGCCAACCAACTGCTGTTTAGTAAGGGTGCCCCGACAATGGACCTCGTAAATAGGTTGTATGGGGAGGGACCATGGGCCAGCAGTAAACAACAGGCCTGCATCCCTGCAGAACAACTGGACAAAACCAAAGATTTAACTTTAAAAGCTTTGAAAGCTGTGGTGGATGCATCCTCTCCGGTCCCTTCCTTCATACTTATTTATCAGGGCGTGAAGGAACCCTTCCTAGAATTTGCAAATAGGTTGAAGGATGTGATCAATAAACAAATCACTAACCAAGAGGCCCGGGAGGAGCTTTTTCAGAAACTTGCTATCCAGAAAGCAAACGAGGAATGCAGAGAGACATTAAAGACCTTGAAGGAGCCAACGCTCCTGGATATGGTGGAAACCTGCAGGGACGTCGGGTCCAGAAAGAAGAAAATGGAGATGCTAACTGTGACCCTCAGCGCAGCGAACCAGTGCTCCGCCTGTCATCACTGCGGGGACCTGGACCATTTCGTTTGCAGCTACCCAAGACTGCACGGCAAGCCATTGCCGCTTCCGCCATATCCCTGCCAGCAAAACATATCTCTGCCAACAAAAATTGCTGGGCACAATCAATTGGATTTGCCCCATCCTAGGCATTTCCACGGACGACCTGAAACCCCATTCATGTTATTAAAGGGTGACCCTGATCTAACCTCTCCGCACTCCCTGACTCCTGCAGCAGAGACCGCCCTGGACCTGGTGGAACAGATGATTTCTGCCAGGCAAGGGCACCGTTGGCTCCCAGATGTTCCACCAGTGTTGTGCGTCCTCAGGAAAGATTCCCTTTGTCCTCCTAGGGAGTGGGAGAGACAACAAACAGATTTTTGCATCTGGAAGTGGATTTTCCTCCCCAACCAATTTTCCAAAACTTTAGTTACATTCCCCGAATTGATTTCCAAATTGCTTTTTAAGGGTCGCCTCCGCTGCCAAGAGCTAGTAGGGGAAGACCCATCTGAGATCTACTTACCCCTCACCGGTGATATGCTCGATCAGTTGCTAGCTGTTAGCACCCATGTCCAAATCTCCTTGGCAGATTATTCTGGCACGATTAGAATGCATCTTCCAAAATGTAAATTTTTGCAGCAACTCACAGAGTTGCCAATTCGGCTAAAAAGCAATCTGTCAAGAATTCCACTACAGGACGCTATCACTGTTTTTACTGATGGGTCCGGGAGAACTGGCAATTCGGTATTAACCTGGAAAATCAGCAATAATTGGCAGCAAGATGTACAGAAAATAACCGGTTCTCCTCAAATTGCAGAACTACACACAGTTTATCGGGCATTTCAAGAGTTCCCTGATCAAAAACTTAATATCGTTTCTGATTTTGCCTATGTAGTTGGTATCATCATTAGAGCCGAAAATTCTGTTCTTAAAGATGTTGAAAATCAGGTTTTGTTTTCTCTGTTGTGTAATATTTTATTCTTGATAAACAGAAGAAATGTCCCCTGTTATATTATGCATGTACAGTCGCATACATCGTTGACTGGTCCTGTGATGGAGGGAAATTGCCGTGCTGACATGCTTGCAGGTCTGGCAGTCACTCCGCAGAGGTTTGAGCAAGCATGGCTTGCTCATTCCTTTTTTCACCAAAATGCTAGAGCACTACAGCACCAGTTTGGCATGACTCTAAAACAAGCTAAATTAATAATTGGCAAATGCCTAGACTGTCAGTTTATTGCTCCAGTCCCGCCTGAGGGCACTAACCCGAGAAGGTTGGAGCCTCTTCAATTGTGGCAATCAGATGTCACCCATGTGGTTGAATTTGGCAAGCTAAAATATGTCCATGTTTCAATTGATACTTGTTCCAAATTCGTTGTAGCCACTTGTCATACGAGTGAAAAAGGCAAAGATGTTATCAGGCGTTTCACTGCTGCTTTTGCACACATGGCAGTCCCAGCAGAGATTAAGACCGATAACGGGCCTGCCCACGTGTCGCAAAAGGTTTGAGAGTTCTTTGCTCTGTGGGGTGTCAAACACAAAACAGGCATTCCTCACAATCCGCAAGGCCAGGCAATTGTGGAGTGAACCCATCAAACCGTAAAAAACTTGCTAAATAAACAAAAAGGGGGGAGTCAAGGACTTACCCCTCATGAAAAATTGCAGAATATTATGTACGTTCTTAATTTTCTTAATCGTTACGACTCTGATTTTACTGCCTCCCAAAAACATTTTTCGAAATCCGAAAATCTACAACTCCCAAAGGCAAAAGTCTTATACCAAGATCTGTTAACTAATGAATGGATGGGCCCTTTCCCCCTCATCACGTTGGGGAGAGGGCACGTTTGTGTTTTAACAGATCTCGGGCCTAAGTGGATTCCAGCCAGACGAGTCAAGCCATGGAGAGAGCCACCCTTGTCATCTTCTACCTCTCCACGGTCATCTGGACCCCCACCTTAACCACAGAATCCGAATGGACTCTACCTGGCCACGAAGTGCCTAAATGAATGCTGCGCTGACGCGATAACATCTGGCTGAAGTTAGCCAACGCCGCGAAAGCAGACTCTCTCTGCCTCTTCAACGGGAACGCGCAAAACCCCTTCCAAACGTGCTTATATGGTGTTTTGGCAAACTGGTCAGTAGACACCCAATCCTCCCCTGATATTGAGCCCCAAGAAATTCGGTTATTAGGTTCTGCCCCCACGAGTCACTGTTTTTATTTTGATTGGGTGGTCATATCAAGATGACCCACCACAATGTAAATCCCCATAATCCCATATACAAAAAATCCAATTGGTGTACTCATCCCATTAAAATTCCTAGTGAAAGAATCCCCCTCCCATGTCTCCTCCCAAGAGGGTACTTCCTGATCTGTGGAGATTGGGCCTGGTCTGCAGTCCTGGTCTTCCCACTCGGAGGACCCTGCACCTACGGGAAACTAGCCCTATTCAACCCCAAAAAATCTGACCTTGTCCATTCATTCCCACACAATTTGGTAAAAACACAAAGGTTTTGCCATGCACCCTAGCCACCTCCCGGCCACGTAGCTATACACTTCCCCCGCGATTGTGATCCCATGCTCAAAATTTGGTCCAACACCAGTAACATCATCGTATCAATTTTTGCACCAGTAGGAGCAGCTCATGCCCTTTCACTGATTTCACACATGGGGCGTTGGCTTGAGAAGGAGGTCAATGCCACGAGTGAAGCGTTGGCTGATCTGCTAAAAGATTCGGAACAACGAAACCATGAAACATTGCTTAACAGGGCTGCCATTGACTTCCTCCTCCTCCAATACGGCCACAGCTGTGAGGACTTTAAGGGCATGTNGAGTCACTGTTTTTATTTTGATTGGGTGGTCATATCAAGATGACCCACCACAATGTAAATCCCCATAATCCCATATACAAAAAATCCAATTGGTGTACTCATCCCATTAAAATTCCTAGTGAAAGAATCCCCCTCCCATGTCTCCTCCCAAGAGGGTACTTCCTGATCTGTGGAGATTGGGCCTGGTCTGCAGTCCTGGTCTTCCCACTCGGAGGACCCTGCACCTACGGGAAACTAGCCCTATTCAACCCCAAAAAATCTGACCTTGTCCATTCATTCCCACACAATTTGGTAAAAACACAAAGGTTTTGCCATGCACCCTAGCCACCTCCCGGCCACGTAGCTATACACTTCCCCCGCGATTGTGATCCCATGCTCAAAATTTGGTCCAACACCAGTAACATCATCGTATCAATTTTTGCACCAGTAGGAGCAGCTCATGCCCTTTCACTGATTTCACACATGGGGCGTTGGCTTGAGAAGGAGGTCAATGCCACGAGTGAAGCGTTGGCTGATCTGCTAAAAGATTCGGAACAACGAAACCATGAAACATTGCTTAACAGGGCTGCCATTG